>JAODAL010016437.1:0-80684 GCA_025379985.1 Phyllomedusa bahiana
ATGGGCGTTTATCACCTTTATCAATATCAAGTTTTTAGTAAAAAAACACTGAAAGCAAAAGGGTAACATGTTTTGATCTTTTGAACACTTGTGGAGAGTTGAAGAAAAAGCTGTATTTGTATCCAAGTCCAGTCTGCACCAACTTGGGAACGTGTAGAAGAGACCTGGAAGATTTTTGGTCAAGATTGCTTGAATCTGTTTCCAGACCCCAAAAGGGTTTCAGGCGTATTGAAAGGTGGTTTTACAAATACAAAAATAAATAAAATTAACATTTTCATTTTTAGGAGCAAAACATAACAAGAAAGTTACAGGAATGAATCTGCAGAACTAAGCAGAGCTAATACTTGCAAGTCACATTTATGTATAAGAAAAGGTTTAAGATGCCTGTATATAAAATTAAGTAGCCTCATGTACAAAGCTGTAGTGGATGGAGAGATATGGAGCCTGAAAGTCACAATTCAAAACATTACCTTTTTGCTTGTATTGTAAAATATATTTATTGAATATGACTTTAGAAAAACAAAAAATTGTAAATATGCAAAAACACTGCAGGAACTTTTGGGGAGTCTCTGAATTTGTTCTGAGAAATGTATTGCCCCAATCGGGTCCTGTATACTTGACCTCAAATTGATCTCATTATTTCCAGGCTAGAGAACGGCCTCTCTACACTTACTTTGGTTGGGGGGTAAAGCGGTGACCACAGGGGCAACATCTCTAACAATGTTAGGATATAAAGGAATTGCCTCGGCCACAGTCGGTTTTAATGAATGGTTGAACTCTTCTATTTCTTTAAAAAGCAAGTGAAAAATTTGTTGCTGAAATCTGTTTTGTCATGGGATCGGAATCTTTCCCTGGGCAGCGCTTTGCCTGCTCCATGTCATCAATTACACTCCTAATTTTATGGGCTGAAGATATGGGAGCAGTAGCACGGGCGACCCAATTCCTCTTCTCTTTGCATCGAACTAACGGACCAACTTATTATATATTTTGGGAGTCGGCCCATTTTATGACGACTCCGACTCCACAGCCCTGCTCAGAATAGGAGGAGCACCTACTGGACCCTGGGGTCTCGTTTTTATTACGATTTTATCTAGGCGCCATTTCAGGTTTGCAGATGCCCTAAGGCGCTAACATTTAATAAACACCTCTAAAAAGATCCCATATTGGAAATTACACCCCTTAAGGAATATATCCTTGGGGGTGCTCAGTGGTGCAGTGAGGTATACGACCCAAGTGTTTCACTAATTTTTTTAGCGTTAGGCTCTGAAAAATAAAAAAAAAATAATCTTTTTTCCAATCTGCAATTTTAGCTGAGAATGTTTAATTTTTACATGGAATCCTGGAAAAAAAAAAAGCACCCCGCATTGTGTTTCTTCCAAGTTCGGCAATACCGTTTGTGGGTGTTAATGCTGCTTGGGTGCCTCTGTCTGGGTGTGTTGTACAAGGGAGGGAGTGCTATTCGGCTTTTGGAACGTAGATTTTGGTGGGTGTCATGTTGCATTTGCAAATCGCCCAAAGTACCAGAACAGGTGCCCCATTTTGGATTCAACACCCCTCATGGATCTCATCTAGGGGTTTGTTATGCGCATTTTGGGGTGCGCGGGTGTGTTCCTTTGTTTTTTTTTTTTTGAATCAGGCGCCATGAAAATGGACGGAGGCGAGACGCAGTTCCGCCATTGTTTTTTGGGCTTCATTTTTACAGTGTTCAGAGTACGGGATAAACGACAGGATAACTTTACTCTGCAGTCGCTACAATTCTATATAGTTTTTTTTCTTTATGTTTTTTATTACTTTTACTCAATAGAAATGAGTTTATCAAAAACTGCGTTTTTATGTTATCCTATTCTGACAGCCATAACTTTTTTTATTCTTCTGTATACAGAGCTGATTATGGGCTTGTTTTTTGCGGGGATGAGTTTTGGTTTTATTTTTTACCATTATGGGATGCATATGATGCTTTGATAACTTTTATATTAAGTTTTGTGAGGCATATTTTGAACATTATACCAGCAATTCTGGTATGTGTTTTATTTTTTTACAGCGGTCACCACGTACACCAATTTGTATTTATATTTTTTTTTTTTTTTTACTGCCTATTACAAACAATAAAATTTTTATTCATAATAGAAAACACGTATTTGCGTTGCCCCATAGTCCTGAGAGCCATAACTCTTATTTTATTTTTCTGTGTAGGGGCTTGCTTTTTTGCCGGATTGAGTTGATGTTTTTTATTGTAACATTTTTTGTGGAGGGGGGGTGGGATAGGCTTTTCGATCGCTTTTAAATCCTTTTTTTTGGAAGGCAGGGTGAAGAATATACTGCTATCATATGTAGTGTTCTTTTTTGTAACAAGCGCTCACCGTGCAATAGTAGGTGTCAAGTTTTGGTTTACTCTGTGGGGTCGAGACAATTACGCCGGATACACCGTTTATATAGTTTTTTATTTATTGTTCTTATTGTGTAAAACATAGATTATAGATATTTTGCATCGATGACTTATGATAGCCATAATCTATTTCTTTTTTTCAATTAAAGGAAGCTGTGTAGTGTGGTGTGTTTTTTTTTTTTTTTTTTTTTTTTACGGGATGATTTGACGTTTTAATTGGCACCTTTGGCATCACTTTGGTGTTTATATGAGATTTTTGATCGCTTTTTATTCCATTTTATGTGCTGCGGGATGAACAAAAATTACTATACTGTGACTGTTGTGGTATTTTTATGGTGTTCATTGTACGGGTTGATTAACGTAACATATTTATAGAGTGGGTTGTAACGCACGCAGCGATACCAAATATTGGTACTTTATTTATTTTTTATCCTTTTTGGGGACGATTGGCAGGAAAAGGGCGGTGTAATTGGTTTTTATTTTTTGTGTTTTACGTTTTTACACTTTTTTTTTTTTCCCCCAGAAGGGAATTGTATGAGCGATTATTCAAATCGTTCATACAAAGGAGACCCACACACAGCATTACTGCTGTGTGTACTAGTCGCCATAGTGATGGTCAATCACCATGCCCACAATGCGTTGCGGGCATGGTAGCGTCAGTGCTGTTAAGTGGGAAAAAATTATTGGCTGCAGAAAATGGTGCGGCGGTGCAAAGTTAAGGGATACAGAATGTTTGCATTTTTTTAACAGTACTAAAACCTAGCGAAAACCCTACCTATTTGGTATTGCCAGAATCGTATCAACCTGCAGAATACAGATAACGCATCATAAAAACAAACCCCCTGTAAATATATCACAAGTTCTTTTTTGTTTCCCAGTATCTACTATGCTGCGGTCAATGGCACCATTAGAAAGTACGTCTTGTCCCACAAAGTAAAAGCCCTCATTTGTCTATGTAGGTGGAAAAATAAAAAAGTTATGGCTCTTGGAAGGTGCGGAGGGAAACCGAAGAGACATATTATTATGACCGAATGTCAGGAAGAGGTTAACAAGATGGAGACGAAGGCAATATTTGTATGTGTTGTTGGTCCTCAGATCTCATCTGTATAATGTATTAAAACCCTGATATGAATGGGCCTTTCGATAGTCAGCCAGTTCTTATGCAGCAATCCAGGGGTAATGCTATTCTATACATTTTTTGCAAGCCAGTAGGGTTTTTCCCATCTAATGTGATGCCATATTGCCAAGAGATGCTGCTTCTTTGATCACCGATTTGACTACTATTGATGATCTACAATAAGCAGATGTGGTGCTGGTGTAGGACTGTGTGACCTTCATTGTATTGCCTGACTCAGACCATATTCCACCTAGGATTCTCATGGTGAGGGGCTCCATTCCCAGGATCTGGTTTCTGTGCAGGGACCCAATTAGTGGGTGCAGCTGTAAAGAGGGTTCTAATGGTGTTTTCACACAGTGCAGTTTTGGTGCAGTTTTTAGAAGGGTTGTCTCACTACAAGGATTGCTTTTTATGTTAAAGATCTTGCAAGAACAAGTCACTTTGCAAATATATGTCCATTACATGTCATTCCTATTATGTGATATCCCCTCTTGTATGGGTTTGTTCAGCTTCTCAGGTCGCTATAGATACTACTTTCAATGTCTCCTGATAAGCTACCAGCACTGGTCGCTATAGCTACAGACCTGGTGTCTTCAGCAGCTCATCACTGCAGGCCAGTAAACACGCCCCTGAATTCAAAAATGAAACCCAAGAAAACAGGACTGAGGTAAAATGAATCAATGTAGTGAGACAACTCCTTTACCTGCGCTCCAATCATCTGCCTTTATTACCAGCAGGCTTCTTTCACTTATCTAAACTGTTTGGAAAGTGAGTAATCAATGAGTGTGTTTGTAATCCCCAAAACACTGAAAGCAGCTTGCTGGTAATAAAGGCAGTTTAATTGGAGTGCAGTTAAAACTGCACCAACACTGTGCTGTGTGAAAGCACCCTAAACCTGAGCTACGCTGTGATCTCTCTCCCGACAGAGCAAAGGCTATCGCTTTTTTTTTTTTTTTTTTCAGGCTGCATCACACTGTACATAAAGTTGCTGCCATAGTTGTGTGTTAGTGCTGTCGCTGTGTAGCTTGTGCTTGGATATAGCAGGATTCTGTTCATATTCTGCTTTATGTAGCTTCCTTGTGTATTTTGTTTCATTGCCAGTAAAATGCCGGAAGGACCAGAGCTTGGAACATTTAGAGCCTGTCTGTGTCTCTGTGGAGCTGGGTTTTTCTGACTGGTCCACTGGCTTATTATAAAATTTCCAGCATTGCCTGTCGGAGACCTTGTTTGCGAGCATGATAACGGTATAGTTTCTGCAGTGTAGCACATTGTGGCTGATCTCTTCATGATGCATGTGACAATCCAGACCACAAGAAAAAGTACTGGATGGCAGTGGGAAATGATGCATCATGTGACCTGACTAAAACACTGGTTTTCTTTCAATATTAAGTGGTTCTGGGATGGCCATTGTATGTTGAAGCTGTAAGGGCGCGTCCCTTTCAATATTAAGTGGTTCTGGGATGGCCATTGTATGTTGAAGCTGTAAGGGCGCGTCCCTTTCAATATTAAGTGGTTCTGGGATGGCCATTGTATGTTGAAGCTGTAAGGGCGCGTCCCTTTCAATATTAAGTGGTTCTGGGATGGCCATTGTATGTTGAAGCTGTAAGGGCGCGTTCCACTGCACAGGACAAAATACCGTGGTATATGTAATCGTTTGCGGCCGTCCCCACGGCCGCGCGGGGGGGGGGGTGGCTTTTCTTCGCGATGCACAATTGTGCTCATTTTCAGCCGGTTTTTCAGGTGGTCTGCAAAACCGCAAACCGTCTGAAAAACCAGCCGCAAACCCGTGCCATGGGAACATGCCCTAAATTTATGGAAACAGACCCAAAATGTCACCCAGGAAAGATTCAAGAAAATGAAGCAGATAATTAATACAGATAGAGCAAATCCTTACATAGAACATTAGAAAGAGCTGCTGGAAGCTGGAAATCACTTTCTGAGGTGCTTTATTGGTCATGGATTTTATTCAAAATGTTCAGGGAAAAAGAAAATTGGGGCCAATGAAGCCAATCATCTGGCATATGTATAGAGCAGCAACAGGGTCATGTTGTACTGCACTGTAGGAGGTGCTACTACAGCAACCAATACACTGCATGTATTTCCAGTATACCGGTTTTCACAAGTAATGTTTAGGAAATTGTGATTCTACCATCAACTTACATGAGCCGCAGTTCAGCATTGACTTGGAGGAGAGTCTATTTTCAAAGATACAATGTCCCAGGGAAAGACCATTGTATGGTGACAATATTGTATTCTGAGACCACTGTATGAGACTTGTACTATTCCATTTCGGCATCATAGGTGTTCCTAAAATAGCGGTATAGTGCTGACTGGAGTTGATTTTGAAGGTGTTCTCCTGGGTATCTTGTCTGCCTTTTGTGTGCAGCATGAATGGGATTTTCTGTGCAGGATTCCTAGAGCTCCCAATACTTTCTTTCTCCCCTTCCATCCTCGATACAATGCGAAATTCCATAAGTGTCCACGTGGCTCAGCGTTGTAAGAGGAAGCCATGCACTTGAGCCAGCTTCCTCCATGACAAATATGTACTTCCTTTCCTTTCTATATGGTTTTTCTCATTTTTTTCACTTGTACAGCAAACAAATCTGAGAACATCTTTGTTTTAGTTCTAGTCATTGAACTGTCTTGGAATTAATATTTTACTGCAATCTGGGGTAAGGGGGGTGATAGGGGGGGGGGTGTGGTATGTGTAAAGCTTTATCCTCCCTATACAATCCGGTGGCTGATGCTTTTATTACATTACTGATCTCCCACATCACTAGATTTGGAGTTGATTCAAGAAGTGTTTGGACAGAGACACATTTATGTCAATACGTGATTGATGTGTCAATGAAAATCTGACATGAACCACATAAGAACTGCCGATCTCTATGGGGCACGTCACTTCTGCAATCACTGATTGGCAGCAGCAGTCGTGTGCATACATCACTCTTGCCGTTGTTCACTTCTGAACGGTGATGTAAATAAGTGGCAGCCACTGATGTGCCCATTCATAGAGGCAGAATGGAAATGGAAGACTAGGGAGAGTCGGCGCTGATCTGGAAGGTCAAAGGAGGCGGAGTATAGCTCCCCCCCTCCAGATAAATGGGGACCCAATTGGAATGAATATATATATATATATTATATATAATTATATATATTTAAGTATATATATATATAATATATTTATTTCTATAATTATATATATATATATATATTTATATATATTATATAAATCATAAACAGTAGACCAAAAGTTTGGACACACCTTCCATTCAAGTGTTTTCTATATTTGACTACTTTCATGACACTGGTCTAATGTCTATTCCTTGTGCTCTTTAGCCCAAACAAGTCTCTTCTGCTAGTTGCCTGTCCTTAGCAGTGGTTGCCTAGACTTCTTTGGGCTAAAGAACACAAGGAATGGCCATTAGACCAGTGTCATGTAAGTAGTATGAAAAAATCAGAAACTCATTGGACGATGAGCAGGTGTGTCCAACTTACTGAGTCCTGTATTTTTATGTGTATATATATATATATTATTATATGTATATTTTATGTATATATATATATATATATTTAATATTTAATTATATATAATTTTGGACTGTATATGTGTTGTTTGTTTTTGTTTTTTTTGTACATAGTCAACCCCTTTATTCCTGAAGTTTATCAATGTTAACTTGTATACTTTGTACTCTTGGGGTCCTTCCACATGGCACTGACAAAATACTGGTCGGATTATTTGACCGTTTTTTTTTTTTTTAACGCAAAGCGGAACAGGTTCTGGCCGCAGTTCACGGATTTAGCTGTCCCCCTTTTCAGTGAACAGCTCATGTTCTGGCCGAAAACAGAGTGGAAGGATAAACATGTTCAAAGGCTTTTATTTGTGGTGGTTTTGACTGTCAGAGAAATTGAGCCGTGTTGAGACTACAGCTCGGATTTTCGGTTAAAGTCTGAGGGAGGTTGATAGTCGGTTTACAGACGGTTTTCTCGGTTTCATTTTTTAATTCCCTTTATAGTAAAGCATTTTTAAACTATTGAAGTAACCAACATTGGGTTATAATTAAGTGGTTGCACTTTGCATAGGCCATCCATTTTTAGGTTTGCGAACTAGTGCAAAATGAAAACCTTTTTCTGGCTCTGAGGCTGTAATAGTAGTTTGAGGCTGTGACACTACAGTGGCCACTCCAGACCAAGCCGTTAGGGAATGTTCACAGAAAATCCACGTGGAATCTGCCTCTGAAATTTCCATTATTCAACATGGATTTTAGATGTGGATTTCTAAATGTACACATTCATTTTTATTTTTTTTTGAAGTGTGGATTTCAATTCAGAGCTGTGAAAATCTGCGTTTGTACTACAAAGCAGGTTATCCATTGTAGTCAGTAGGCACACTGATTTAACTCAAAGCGGATTCCGCCTGGAACTCCACGTCTGAAAACCATTGTCTGAATAAACCCTTAGAAGATCAGACAAAGGAGTCCGATGCACCTAAAGTGTGGCATGGCAAAATTCAGTACCTGCCTATTCTGCGATATGTGATTTATCCATCGAAAGAGGGCTGACGAGCTGTCAATAATATTCTAAGATGATGCATAAAAACCTGACTGACTTTGTTTTATACCAAAAACCCTTTGGCTCCATAAAACAGAATTTGCGAAAAAGTTAAGTTAGCTGCTAAAACATTAAAAAGTTCTCCACTTCATAATGTTTTATGTATTTATTGCATATATAGTAGAAAATGATACAACTTTATAATATACAGCTCCTAAACCTTTTTTTACCATTGCAGTAACACCCTATCTAATAAACAAAAATGATATAGCCCACATTTCTGTCCATAGTAATTGCTCTATGGAGTAACCGGATGGAAACAATAGTCATGTGACTTCCTGGGGGTCATTCGGTAACCGGTATATATGGGGCAATTGAATAGGAATAATGGAATACCAGGGGTCACATGACCTGTGTGGTGGTCACATAATAAGAAGAATGCTGCTATTTGGTTAGTGCTTACTGGAGAGTTCCCTGCTCTCCATACACTGCTGTTACTGGATACCAGGGTCACATACCTGTGTGGTGGTCACATGATAAGATGCTGCTGGATCGGTTGTTATAATGGAGGCGTTCTGCTACCTCCTATACACTGCCTGTTACCTGGATACCAGGGGTCACTGACCTGTGTGGTGGGTAACTTTATAAGCAGCTGCTAGAGGTAGTGATACTGGAGACGTTCTGCTCCTCCATACACTGCTGTTACCTGGATACCAGGGGTCACATGACCTGTGTGGTGGTCACATGATAAGATGCTGCTGGAGGTTGTAATACTGGAGGCGTTCTGCTCCTCCATACACTGTGTTACTGGATTACCAGGGGGTTCACATGACCTGGTGTTGGTGGGTCCACATATAAGATGTTGATGAAGGTTAGTATACTGGAGACGGTTCTGCTCCTCAATTTACACTACTTGTTACATGGATACCAGGTCACATGACCTGTGTGGTGATCACATGTTATGCTGCTGCATGGTTGGTAGTGATACTGGAGCGTTCTGCTCCTCCATACACTGCTGTTACCTGGTACCAGGGTCACATGACCTGTGTGGTGTTCACATGATAAGCAGCTGCTGGGGTAGTAATACTGGAGACGTTCTGCTCATCATTCACGCTGTTACCTGGATACCAGGGGTCACATGGAACCTGTGTGGTGGTCACCTTGGATACCAGGGGTCTCTTGACCTGTGTGGTGATCACATGATAAGATGCTGTTGGGGTGTGCTGGAGTCGTCCTCCTACACTATGTTACCTGGGGTACCAGGGTCCAAAGACCTTGGGTGGTCACAAAATGCTGCTGGATTGATACTGGAAAGTTCTCCCTCCATAACCCCGTTACCTGGTACCAGGGGGTACATGACCGGTGGTGGGGACAAATAAAAGCTGCTGGAGGTAGAATATGGAGGTTTGTCCTCCATACATATGTTACCTGGTTTCCCGGGGGCTATGTCCCTGGGGCCACAATAGCCCTTAAATACCTAAAAAAGCCTCCAGGTGGAGAAACCCCCCTTTTAACCTGCACACACAACACTTTGTATTGCATAATTATAGTGAAATAGGACCCGAGATGTCAGCATCTGTGGGGAATAGGATTGTTGTCTGGGTCACCTGAGGCATGACACTTGAAATTTTTTTGGGCTTGTCAGGTAGAAAGGGGAAAAAATGTTTTCTCCCCGGCCCACCACCCAATGGCCCAAGCCAGAGTGTAGGTGTAAGAGCGGTGACCGGGTTCATAGCAAATGGTTGCAGCCTGGGTTTCATAGGAGTAACTGCAAGAGTTCAGCTTTACATCTCGTGATTTGTTAACAAAAAACAAAGCGGCTGCAGATCATTCACTAGAGAAGGAAATGAGCCTGCGGTGCGGCTATCTAGCTCTGCGTCCTAGCGACTGATGCACTGACGCAGCCCTCTTATGGTATAGGCGATGATGGAGCCTCTGATCACATGCTCATAACCTCATTCGCAGTGACAGGCTGTATTCTAGGAAGATGAGATAAGCTGCAGAGCTGTGCATGAGAAGAAGCTCTTATCTGGAGGCTGCCATGACTCTCCTGGGGGATGGGGTGTAGCCTATATGTGCAGGGAAATATTTCTGGTATTCTCTGCCTGCTGTACAGCCACACTTCATGCTAATTTCTCTGTCAGAGGGGTTTGGCAGCGTTATCAGCAATCCTGTGTCACATCACGATGACAGATTTGTTTTACTTTGCTCCACCAATCTTATTTCCTTTCTCTACAGCTCTTGTTAGTTTTTCCTCCTGCCTAGTAATGGGCGGCTATTTTATCAGTTTCTGATGAATGGAGCTGGATTTTTTTTTTTTCAGTGCTGGGGAATGCATATCAGAAGGCTTGAGCTATATGGTGTCAGCGTGTGAACAATTTTTTATTTTTTTTCTTCTGTTTAACCCATTAATAACTAGGCCTATATAGGCCTTAAAGGGGTTGTCTCATTAAATCGATTCAGCTAACCTCAGTCCTGTTTTCTTGGTTTCATTTTGAATTCAGGGGCGTGTTTACTGGCTTCCACTAGGCTGCAGTAGAAGCCAGGTCTGTAGCTATAGCAACCAGTGCTGGCAGCCTATCAGGAGAGACCAAACAGGTCTGTAGCTATAGCGACCTGAGGAGCTGATGCAGTCCATACAAGAGGGGATATCTAGGAATAGATAGGACAATGTTGATGGATATATTTTGCAAAGTGACTTGTTTTTACAAGATCTTTAACATAAAAAGCAATCCTTGTAGTGAGAAAACCCCTTTAAAGGGAGCCTGTCAACTACTTTATACTGCCCGAATGACAGGCAGCATGAAATAGCAGCGAGTTACCCAATCCTAACCCTGTGTGTTTTACTCCGAAACACTGCGGCGTTCCCAGGTAAAACACCCAGTGAAGTTGTCCCGGGTGCGGGAAGAAGTTGTTGTGCCCAGTCCGATGTGTGGCTTCTCCCCGCCCCCTCAGCTTGATTGACCGCTCTCTCCTGCATTTGTCTATAGGGAGAGAGCTGTCAGTCAAGCTGATGGGGCGGGAAAAGCCTCACATCAGACTCCTCTCCCTGCACCAGGGACAACTTCACTGAGTGTTTATCCGGGAACGCCGTAGTGTTTTCAGGGTAATTATCAGGGCCTCATGTATGAAAAATGTCTAGCTGTAAGGCTTTCTTTGTTGCCTATAGCAACCAATCAGTTTCCCTTTCATTTAATATAGTGCGCTGAAAAAATGAAAGGGGCGCTCTGCTTGGTTGCTATGGGCATCAAAGTCTTACAGCTAGACATTTTTCATACATGAGGCCCACATGGTTAGGATCGGATAACCTGCAGCTATTTCACGCTGCCCGTCGTTCAGGCAGCATAAAGTAGCTGACAGGCTCCCTTTAAAGAGGACCTATGACATCTGCTTATATGTTTTAGTAAATCCTTGTGTTCATAATGCAATAACCAATGTAGAGCATCTCTTCTGTTGTGGTGTGTTTTTTTTTTTTAACTCAAGAACATTTTTATTAATGAACAAATCAAAGAATCAAGTATTCAAATGGTTGTATAACACAAAATAAAGAAATAAATGGTCAATAAATGTATACAAACACAGAGCCACAGTAGTATAAAGGCAACAAAGATGCTGTTAGGGTAATAACAATGAAATATATATAAAAAACCAAAACCCACAGATAGGGACATATGTTTTAAAGTACCTGTAACAATATAGGTGAAGTGCCCCTCCTAACATGAAATGCTCTATAGGACCAATACAATGAAAGAAAAAAAAAAAAGTTGTAAGCGCCCTTTCAGTTAGGGTCGTTACCCAAGTTAAATTTGCGTAACGGAAATGGGTGCGGCGCGTATCTCTCCCCCGGTTTTGGTGCAGTAGGGTCCCAATGTCCCTGTCATTAGGGTAATCCATGCTCTCATAGAGAACAGTGGAATCCGCGCCCTCCCCGCTCGGGAAATCCCCGGGGGGGAAAAGTGAATGCACATTTTTTAAAGGCGGTAGCCCGTAAATAATGCATTTCTAGGGGGCCGGGACAGGCCCCCCCGCTCCCGCCCGCCCCCCCCCCTTATTCCGGGATTTGATCAATACGGCGCACAAATCCGTCGGGAATAAGCCTGTGAACCGGCCTTGAAGGCCATGAAAATGTTGGTAAAAAATGGGCAAGATGGAGTTTACATAAGGCAAGATTTCCTCACACGACAACATCCGTAAGACACATAGAACAAGACAGCACCCACAAAAAAATAAAAAAGAGGGGGGGTGGGGTGGCGAAGGAGGGGGAAAAGAACAGCGCTCTCCTCTAAGAGCCGGCATTTTAAGAAGTAATGGAGAGAGAGAGTGGGGAATTCTGGAAGAGTGACCAAGGATATCAGGTTCTGCTGAATTGATCTAGTTGTTCAGGGGTGCGGGAAATTAACTCCTCCATTCGCGTTGTGGTGGTTTTTAATTCTTAAAAAGGTTTATTTTTGCAACGTTAGGTTTTTGAAAAAATTTCTTGTTTTCCAAAGGGGCTTATCCTAAATGAAATACAACGAACCACCTTGATTGAAAGGAGACGGGCCCAGAAGCCCGGATTCCTACCCCCAACAAATAAACCATTTGTTAAAATTTCCTAATACATTTTTCTAAAGAATAACCCAGAGGGAAGCCCAGCAAGTTTTGGCTGCTTTTTTATACGGGGGAAAAATATCTCTGTTTTCTTTTGCCATAAAATTTTGCCTCCCATTCAGTTGAAAATATATCTGAGTTTCCTGATATAAGTGATTAAAACGGCTGTTTGTTTTTTTTTCTTGTTTTTTTTATATTCCGGGTCGGGAATTTTTATTACAAAGGGAATTCCAAATTTAATTCAAATTCTAATATTAAATTTTCTTCAAAATCCACAAAAAATCCCCCTGGGGTTTAAAGATTAACCTTTGAATATGCTTCAGTAATTAAATTTTTAAAAAGGGAAAAGCACAAATTTAAAATAAAAACCCAGATGTTTTGCGAAAATGTCCAAGGGAAGCTTTTTAACAGAACCTAAAAGATTTCTTTTGGGACCCCTGTTTGAGGGAAACTTTTTTTTTCTCATACTACTTGTCGTAAATTTTTTTAACATTAGGAGAAATCCCAACCAAACATTAATTAATTTTGAAAAACCCAGTGTGTGTATAGGATCTAAAATTCCCCCAACTAATAGGACATGGCTTGAACAAAGCCTTAAAAAGGGCAATTTCAAACCCCTTTAAATTGAATTAACATTTTGGCCGGGGAAAAATTACGGGGGTATTTAATCCGGAAACAAACATATCCAACCTGGGGGGGAGGGTTGATTGTGGGGGAGCCGCCCCCAATTACCGCTTTAACTCACGTGCAATTCCCCAAAGGAATTGACATGCGGTCACTTTCCCCAAAACATTATTAAACCCAAGAAGGGAATCCATATTCCTTAGAATATGGTTACTGTTTTCGGGGATCGCTATAAGAGCCAATAAAATGAGGAAAATGGACCAAATTTGCCAAGGGCTAATATAATAGATTTTTATACACAATTTAGAATGGCCCAAAATTCCCACTTTTTTATTCCCCCAAACCCACAGATTTACAAAAAACATTTTGGTTTTCCAAATCAGCCCAAAACCTTGAAAAATTTTTTTTTAGAAATCCAAGCAAAATTGGTGGGAATATTAAATTGTATTAAAACCCAAACTTTTTAAAAACCAATTAGAAAAAAAAAACAAGTGCCCCAGACCAACGGATTTCTTTAAAAACTGCACAGGCGAAAAATCGGATTCTAATGTTAACCACCAAACGACGATTATGGTGGTAGACTTTGCTTAAGATGGACTTTTCTGCGCAAGGATTTAATTATTGGCAAAGGTTAAATTTTCTCTTGCAAATGTTAATAATAGTAAAACCTTTCTTAAAGGGGTTTTTTGCAGGCTTCCTTATCTGTAAAAGCAAAATAACAAACCAAAACTGGCTGAAAAAAGAAAACCCAAGCCGAGCCCATGCCCTGGGATCGGTAAAGTTCACTCAATAATCAACTACAACTAGTGGATTCTGTATACAAAAGACAACATATTTCTACCCGGTGCCTTGAAAGCTTCTTCAGCTCCCTTTCATCAGATAAGAAGTTTTCTCTGCGCAACCCCGGCAGCAGCTCTTGTCAGGTCTATCTAATAGAAGCTTTTAAGTAACAAAGGGCAGGAAAGGCAGCCTGTAGCTCTCTGACTGCAATTTTTGTAATCACATATATTTAGAAAAGTGATTAAATACCCATTTTGGAGGATCCCACGTCAGCATTACATCGTGGCAAAACCACTTTAATCCTTGTGCATGGTTTCGTAGGGAGTGGCCGAAAAGCAGAATTGTGACATGCTCCATCGGATGCTGTATGTGGTGTTGTGCTCTAGAAGCATTTCTTAGAATAGCTCTATACACAGGGCGCCCAAGTGCGCACCGTGTGGCTTTGTAGCCCACTGCTAATTGCTCCAAGGAGCTGACTTCTACCCTTTTAGGTCTGGTTCACTTTTGGTTTGGATGTTCGTTTTTGGAGCCTCCGTTACCCGACAGATGTGAACAGGGCCTGTTACTTTGATGGACAAAGTAGTGTAGCAGGCGGCCAGTCTCTCTTCTATAAGAGACTCTGAAGTAAAGGGTCCCAAGGAACATTTGACACATGTGAGCCAGGCCTTCCTCTTTGGAGACCATTGATGGAGGCCACCACAGATTATACTTTTTTTTTTTTTTTTTTCTTCCCCATCTGTCATCCCCAGACTATCTTGACCCCTCTAATAAGCGTTGTAATGTGAATATAATGGCATATTAGTATAAATGTAGTCTCCTGATGCTGGATTTCGAACATCACTTGCTAGTCTATTTTGGTCTGTCAGCCCTTTCTAGTATTTTCTGAAGACAGGACAGTTTCTTCTGTTATTTTCCGTTTTGGGTGTGTATCTACCCTATGTTCAGATCTGTCTAGGGACCTGCATGTACATTTTATTTGAAGCCGTAAAGGGGTTTTGCCACAATCTCATTTCATACCTCCTGCATTCAGCTCTGTGTGCTCAGAAGGGGGTGTGATTTGTTTGAATTGCATATCATGTGACCCAGCAGGATGACATCACCAGGCCTTTCCTCTCTGTAGTCAAAGAAAGGTCTGTTTTATATAAAGCATTGTGAGTAGCTGAGAGGTAAATTTTTTGATTCCAGGCAGAAAGGTCCTAGGTTCAAATCCCTGCAGGAACCAAACCTGTGTTTTTTTTTCTCTTTATTAATGCACATAACTCATTGAGGTTTCTTTTTTATTTATTTGCACTGTTTGACTAATTACTAAGGAGTACAGAGGATGGGAGTAAAGTGACAGCACCTGGGGATGAACTCTCAGTAGTTGCCTGAAAGGAGAGGTGATATCTGAGCATGTCTGACCAGGAGTGAGGAGCTCTCATCACTTTTGGTCGTATCCCCTGGAGACGAGCTGTAAGCAATAGATCACTAAAGGAGCAGCTAAAACAAAAATGGTGCAGAACTTTTATGAATGGTGAAAATGTTTATTTCATTTGCAAGCTTCCCATGTCAATTTTACTTTGTGGCAAAACCCCTTTTACTCTCTCACCTAGAACCAAGCTGTTAAATATTTAGAGTGCATCAAAACAAAAGCCTGGTCGGGGCTCCGCTCATCCATGCTGCAATCACGTCTTGCTCCAGTATAAATTATTCATTCTCTGAAATCCTTCTCTGACGTGACCTCCAGTTTTAGAAATGAACTCCCCTCCACAGCAGCACATCAGAATGGTCTTCCCACCTCCAGTAATAGTTAATACTTCCCCTCCGCCTTACCGTCTCTAATTTCCTGTCCCCATGGACATGCCGAAAAGCTCTACCCTTCAGAAGCATCCTGGAAGCATCGCTCCCCAGACAGCACACTGATGTGAATGCTTTCTCCACCTGCATATGAAGGGTATGCACAATGTGGGGGTGTACAGAGGTGGAATTTAATGGACATGGTCTCCTCTGCTGCCACCTCCTAGATACAAGTGCTTTCAGCTCCCTGAGATTCCCCTAAGGCAAGAGATTCCTTCTGTATGTTGGCAGCATAAGTTGCTTACTATGCTCTTCCTTGACACTTGAGATCATGAGGAAGTGCGTTCACATTTTTGTAAATATTCTATTATATCTTTTCATGGGACAACACTGAAGGGGTTTTGCCACGATCTCATTTCATAGCTCCTGCATCCAGCTCTGGTGCTCCCGAACAGGGCTTGGAGTCGGCAAGGGCCCAAGCCCACCCCACTCCCTAAAACCCCGATCCACTCCCTCATACTGGGGCCTGTTTAAGTGATAACTTTACTGTAGTAAAATGGTAACATCCGGGTGTTTTCACCTATGATACAATAATCAAACTATTTAGGTAGAACAGACACTGACAAGCAAAAAGGGTAAAAAATGTTTTGATCTTTTGAACACTTGTGGGTAGAGTTGAATAAAAAACTATTTTGTATCCAAGTCCAGTCTGCCCAACCCTTTTGGGGAATGTGTAGAAGAGACCTGGGATCAGATTTTGGGCAAGATATGCTTGAATCTGATCAGAGCCCAGAAGGATTCAGGCAGTATTGAAAAACCAAAGGTGGATTTACCAAATAGTAAACAAATAATACAAATTAACATTTTGATTTTTAGGACAAAACAGTAACAATGCAGTTTTTAGGAAAGAAATCTGCAGAACTAGCAGATGCTAAATACTTGCCCAAATCACATTTATGTATAAGAATGGGAAGATGGCTGTTATAAAATTACAGTAGCCTCATTACAAAGCGTAGTGGATGGTGAGAAATGGAGCCTGAAAGTCACAAGTTCAAACATTTTACCATTTTGCTTGTCAGTGTAAAATATATTTATTGGACATGACTTTAGGACACAAAAAAATGTAAATATGCAAAACACTGCAGGAATATTTGTGGAGTCTCTGAATTTGTTCTGAGAAATAGTATTGCCTCCATCAGATCCGGCATACATGACCCCACATCTGATCTCATTATTTCCAGGCTAGAGAACGGCCTCTCTACACCTAACTGGGTTGGGGCTAAAGCGGTTGACCACAGGGGGAACATCTCTAACAATGTTTAGGGTATAAAGGAATTGCCTCAGCCACAGTCAGTTTTGATGAATGGTTGAACTCTTCTACTTCTTTGAAAACAGGTGAAAAATTTTGCTAAAATCTGTTTGCCATGGGAGCAGAATCGTTTCCCTGGGGCAGCGCCTTGCCTGCTCCATGTCATCAATTACACTCCTCATGTGATGAGGCTGAAGATATGGAAGCAGTAGCACTGGCCGGACCCAATTCCTCCTGCTCTTTGCACTGCATCGAACTAACTGGACCAACTTATTATATAATTTTTGGGAGTCGGTTTATTTTAGATAGACTCGACTCCTGCAAAATAGCCTCCGACTCCACAGCCCTGCCCAGAAGGGGGTGTGTGTGGTTTGTTTGAATTGCATATCATGTGACCCAACAGGATGACGTCACCAGGCCTCTACTCTCTGTAGTCCAAATAAAGGTCTGTTTATGCATTGAGCTGTGAGGAGCTACAATGTAGCTCAGAGGTAAAGTGTTTGCTTCACAGCACAAGGGTCCTAGGTTCAAACCCCTGCAGGAACCAATCCTGTGGATTTTTTTTATCTTTTTCAATGCACAGACCTCATTGAGATTTCTTTTTTTTAGTAGCTGCTTGAGAGAAGATGTAGTGTCTGACCAGGAGTGAGGAGCTCTCAGCCCTGGTCGCATCCCCTGGAGACGAACTGTAAAGAATGGATGACTAAGGGAGCAGATTAAAACAAAAGCAGTACAGAATTTTTAATAATGATGAATGCTGAAAATGTTTTAATATGCAAACTTCCCACATCAATTTTACTTTGTGGCAAAACCCCTTTAATACACTGTAAATTAGTCAGTGTACAGCTTGTATAAAGGTGTAAATTTGGTGAGCCCTCAAAATAACTCAACCCACAGTCATTAATGACTAAACCGCTGGCAACAAAAGTTAGTAAGCCAAAGCTCTAACTCCTCTTGTTTCCCTAACTCCGCCTCCCTCATACATGGCGCATGTTTAAGTGGTAACCTTGTTGTAGTAAAATGGTAACATCAGGCTTTTTCTAACCTTATGATACAATAATCAAGCTATTTAGGTAGAACATACACTGACAAGCAAAATGGTAACAATGTTTTGAACTTGTGACTTTCAGGTTCCATATCTTACCATCCACTACAGCTTTGAAAGAGAGACTAACATCAATTTATAGACAATCATCTTACCTGTTTTTATAAATAAATGTGACTTGCCAGTATTTAGCATCTGCTTAGTTCTGCAGATTCTTTCCTGTAACTGCATTGTTACTGTTTTGATCCTAAAAATCAAAATGTTAAATCTTATTTTGTTAGTATTTGGGAAAATCCCCCTTTTGGTTTTCAACACTGCCTGAATCCTTCTGGGCTCTGGATCAGATTCTAGTATGTCTTGACCAAAATCTGATCCCAGGTCTCTTCTACATGGTCCCAATATTGGTGCAGACTGGACTTGGATACAAATACAGCTTTTTCTTCAACTCTACATACAAATGTCTGATTCGATTGCGGTTTAGGGACTATGGAGGCCAATACAGCAACTCTACTTCGTTGCCATTGAACCATTCCTTATCCAACCTTGATGTATGCTTCAGGTCGTTGTCCTGCTGGAACACTATGTCATCCTTTTCATACCCTTTAGTACTCGAGTGTATGAAGTAACTCCTCTCAAAGGATACTCACATGTAGCTCATCATTGAGATCAACATTGATCCTGGTCAAGTATTCAACACCTTTGGCTGTGAAACAACCCCATATCATCAGGCTTTCTCCACCAAACTTGACAGTTCCTTCAATAGTATCACCTCAATCATAGGTGACCTCACATCTGATCTTATTATTTCCAGGGCTACAGAACGGCCTCTCTACACTATCTTGGGTTGGGGGCAAAGCGGTGACCAGGGGAAAATATCTAACAATGTAGGGTATAAAGGAATTTCCTAGCCACAGTCAGTTCTGATGAAAGGTTGAAATCTTCTACTTTGGAAAACAGGTGAAACATTTTGCTGAAATCTGTTGTTATTGGAGGGAATCTTTTTCCCCCGGGGCAGGGGCTTTGCCTGCTCCATGTCATCAATTACACTCCTCATGTGATGAGGCTGAAAATTTTGGAAACAGTAGCACGGCGGACCCAATTCCTCTTTTCACTGCATTGAACTAACTGGACCAACTTATTATGTATTTTGGGAGACAGTCCATAGTCCTGGTTAAAGCACAGTATGCCATTCTTAAGCATACATTTTATTTTTTTTGTTGTCTCTCTCTTAATCTAAATCCCACTAACCATCATATCTAATGATTAGGCCCAGTGACTTAAAGGTCCACTCGGGTCTCTACCTCCCCCAGTCTGTTAGAAATAGCTTTTCAGTTCATAGTAGTACTAGTAGTTTTGCTTACCTACAGCTATATGTAGGGTTTCTCACTGTTGCACTAGTCTTCTGTTGGTTAATGTAATAGGCACTCGAATAAGCTAGAAGACAGATGGCCTCCTGTATGAAAACGGTCTAGGTGTAAGACTTTCTCTGTTAGCAACTAATCTGAGCTCTCCTTTCACTATATGAAACAAAAGGAGAGCTCTGGTTGCTATTCGCAGCAAAGAAAGTGTTACACCTAGACCGTTTTCATACATGTCCCCCACAGTGCTTTTGATGCTGACAAGAAGTTGGGCTCTGTGCATTCTTATGAGACTGGCTTTGAACCTCCCATAAGAATGCATAAAGAGGTTCACTTCCGGGTCACAACAATGATGTGTGTCTCGCATTACCACGTTGCAACAGTTTGAAATTTTGTGTTCAGCTGCAGGTAAGCAAAATTGCTGGCACTGTTGTGCACCATTGAAGCGTTTTCTAATTTAGACAAAAAAAAAGCAGAAGTGGCCTCTTAAAGGGGTTGTCTTGCCACACTCAAAGAGCCAAAATCGGATTCATGCATCCTAACTCTTCCTGGTCAGGTTGAGGCTGCATCTATAGCGGTGATTAGCATATCACCTGGGCATTCATTGCTCTTCTAAAAGCATTGACATGAGAGCAGGAGATGTTATCTATAAGTGCAGAGAGCTACAGAGCTCACAGTAAACAAGCAAAGTGGACTAATCACTTGTTTGAGATATAACACTGTCCTCAGGCTGCCGGCAGTCCTACCTGTTATCAGATAAGATAGAGCAGGTCGGTAACTTACAATTTATCAGAGAACCTGGGTGCACTCAGAGCTGTCTTCTCTCCTCAACAATGTCAAACAAATACAGCGATCTATTTGGAAAAACTCTGCCATTAAAGAGTTTCTCACTCCAAAGATTAGCTTTAAATATGTTGGGAGCGGTAATTACAAAGGGGCAAAGAAAACAACCCTATTTCATTTGAAGGAAAAAGCAGAATGTCTGTCCTCGCATTACAATAGTTTTACCCAATTGGCAAAAACCAGGCCCTCCACAACACGTGCCAAAGCTTTCCAAATGTCTCTTCTTGTCAATCAGGCTTTTGACAGTGTGGAGTAGTGACCATATGGATCTCACACTCGCCACTCTCCCTTTTGAATGTTGGCTTTTCTTCTCAATTATATTATGCCAAGTGGTCACCTTTTAGGCATAACTTACTATTGTGTTGTCCCAGCATTGAAGTGGTCTAGTTGATGATCCTCCAGTTATCCACACGATTTCCACTTACTGTGTTTTCCCAAAAATAAGACACCCCCGAAAGTAAGACACAGCAGAGGTTTTGTTTATTTCCCTAATATAAGGCACCCCCAGAAAGTAAGACCTAGTAAAGTTTTTGTTGGAAAGCATGCCCGAACAGAACACACACATGCAGCTGGGATTCTTTTTATAACGCTGCAGTCGTCCCCTGCATTCATCATCTGTTGCAGAGCAGCTGCATGCTGGAAGCAGCATGAAGACTGTCGCCTGTCTCACCGATGTTCCCTTCAGCAGCCATGACCGTGCGCTCTGTCCCTGCTGTGCGATTCTGCTATAATGAGCTCCCTCTGGTGGCCGGAAGCTGCAATACCGTCCCTGCTGTACAAGTGGTTCCAGGAATTGCTGTCGGAGATCGCTGCTGTACAATACAGTCCCCAGGCAGTGTGTGTGAGCCAAGTACTGTACTCCTTTATATTTTATATAGTATATAATAAATGTTAATTTTATTTTATTTTTTTTTGTTGATCAGCAATAAATGTGAATTATTCTTCATTGAAAAAAAATAAGACATCCCCTGAAAATAAGACGTAGTGCTTCTTTGGGAGCAAAAATTAATATAAGATACTGTCTTATTTTTGGAGAAACAGGGTAGTGGTGATAGCAGACACTGTGCACCAAATAGAGGAGGCAGGAGATGGAGCCCAGTGTTGGGCTACATATTCGCACTGCTCGCCTATACAGCTGAGGGTAGGACTGACTTCCTCTTGTATGCACAAGCTTTCCGTGCTGACCAACTGATGTGATAGTATGCTTACCAGTATTTTACAATCCATATTGATTTGCTGGATCCAGGGCTGTGGAGTCGGAGTCGGTGCCTATTTTGCAGGAGTCGGCGTCGTCGTTGACTCCGACTCCCAAAATATATAATAAGTTGGTCCAGTTAGTTCGATGCAGTGCAAAGAGCAAGAGGAATTGGGTCCGGCCAGTGCTACTGCTCCCATATCTTCAGCCTTATAACATGAGGAGTGTAATTGATGACATGGAGCAGGCAAAGCGCTGCCCTAGGGGAGAAGATTCTGCTCCCATTGCAAACAGATTTCAGCAAAATTTTTCACCTGCTTTCAAAGAAGTAGAAGAGTTCAACCATTCATCAAAACTGACTGTGGCTGAGGCAATTCCTTTATACCTGACATTGTTAGGGATGTTGCCGCTGTGGTCACCGCTTTGCCTCCAACCCAAGGTAGTGTAGAGAGGCTGTTCTCTATCCTGGAAATTATGAGATCAGATGTGAGGTCATGTATGCAGGATCTGATGGAGGCGATACTATTTCTCAGAACAAATTCAGAGACTCCACAAATATTCCTGCAGTGTTTTACATATTTACAATTTTTTTGTGTTCTAAAGTCATATCCAATAAATATATTTTACACTGACAAGCAAAATGGTAACAAATGGTTTGAACTTGCGACTTTCAGGCTCCATATCTCACCATCCACTACAGCTTTGCACATGAGGCTACTGTAATTTTATATACAGTCATCTTACCTATATTAAACATTAATTTTACTTGCAAGTATTTAGGATCTGCTTAGTTCTGCAGATTCTTTCCTGTAACTGCATTGTTACTGTTTTGCTCCTAAAAATCAAAATGTTAATTTTTATTATTTTGTTAGTATTTGGGAAATTCCCCTTTTGGCTTTCATCACTGCCTGAATCCTTATGGGCTCTGGGTCAGATTCAAGCATATATTGACCAAAATCCGATCCCAGGTCTCTTCTACACAGTCCCAATGTTGGTGCAGACTGGACTTGGATACAAATACAGCTTTTTCTTCAACTCTACCCAGTGTTGAAAAGATCAAAAAATTGTTACCCTTTTGCTTGTCAGTGTCTGTTCTACCTAAATAGCTTGATTATTGTATCATAAGGTGATAAACAGCCTGATGTTACCATTTTACTACAGTAAAGTTATTACTTAAACATGCGCCATGTATGAGGGAGTCGGAGGTTTGGGAAATTCAGGGCTTTGGCTTGCCGACTCCACAACCCTGGCCGGATCGATCCGTAAGACTCTGGATTTGTGCTATCCTTGTCTGGTTTCAATTGTATTCTAGAATTTTCTATTGACTTCATACATTTTGGTGATGAGGACAAGAAATGACCTCATTTTATTATCACTAAATGTTCTTAATTCTGAAACCCTGTACAAATAAAACTGGGGTTAAGTACATAACATAAGGCAAAAACAAGTAAACAAAAGAAACAGGATGTGGGAGAGAGGTTGAAGGATAAAAACGAAAAATAGCTAGTTCACTACTCCATAGTAACGGGAATGCACAGGACCATGAGGCACATGGGAAGGAGAAATACTTGATGAAATCCAGCAGACTTAAAAGGTTGCAATAAAAAGACTCCTTCATTATGGAAAAAAAGTATTAAACATAGCATAGTCTAAAGGCGAGGAAAAAGCGCTGACGCGTTTCGAGATGTCAGCTCTTAGTCAGAGTGTGTTAGTGTTGAAAAAGTGGAAGCTATATAACATACAAAAAACCAAAATTTATTCCCCACTTTTTTAATTGATTAACCCAGCCCACAACTTTGGCTTTTTCCCCCTTCGTGCAGGAACAAACATTAACGAAGGCCGGCAAAAAAATTTGGGACACGACACAGTGATCAGGGGTGCAAGGAGGCGCATGGGGTAGAACCCCCAAAAACCGGATTTGACGATGAAGCTGGAAAGGCGACACCACAGTTCAGAGAAGGGCGTGCAGCTTTATAAATAGTATGGCCATGAGGGTTTCTGATATAGTTTGTGTTCCAATACCCAAATTTTCAATCTCCTTGAAGTGCAGCCTAGATAAACAAGTTACCCCTTTGTCCCAATGTTTAGATACACTAAAAACCCACCATTGGGAGATGTTTTTGTTTCCCCTCTGAGCATTTGTAGTCTACAACTTTATTCTTCTAAATCTTTACCAGGAGACATGCTGATTTTCCATGTGGTGTCCAGTTAAAAGGGGCCCCTGTCGCAGGGGTGGTTTCCGGCAACCCCGAAACCCCCGCCCCTCAGACTCCTCAATTTCCCAAACCTCCGACCCCCTCATACACGGCGCATTTTTTTAATAAAAAATTTTTACTGAAAGAAAAAATGGTAACTTTCCGGCGTTTATCCCTTATGATACAAAAATCAAGCTATTTGGGTAAAACAGACACAACAAGCAAAGGGTAACAATGTTTTGATCTTTTAACACTTGGGGGTAGAGTTAAAGAAAAACTGTATTTTTTTTCCAAGTCCAGTCTGGGTCCACAATTTGGAAAAAGTTTAGAAGAGACCTGGAATCAGATTTTGGGCAGGACATGCTTTAACTGATCCAGGCCCAGAAGGATTCAGGGAGTATTGAAAAACCCAAAAAGGTTTGGGTTTTCCCAAATACTAATTTAAAACATAAAATGAACACTTTTATTTTTTGGAGCAAAACAAAAATTAAAACAATGCCCAAAAACTTCAAATTTAATTTTTTGTATAAGATAGGTAAGTTTAAATGTTTTAAAAAATTTTCAGTAGCCTTTACAAAGCTGGGAGTGGATGGTGAGTTTTGGACCGGGAAAATCCCCAAAAATTCAAACCATTGTTTTCCATTTTTCTTGTTAGTGTAAAATATATCAAATTGGGGTATTACTTTTTGAAAACAAAAAAATTGTTTAAAAAAGGTTAAAAAAACTGCAGGGGAAAATTTTTGGGAGTCTCTGAATTTGTTCTGAGAAAAAAATAAAAACCCCATCAATTTGGGGAAAACATTACCTACATCCCGAACTCAAAATTTCCGGATAGGAAAAAGGGCCCCTCACACTAATTGGGTTGGGGGGAAAGCGGGGGACCACGGGGGAACAACTCTAACAATGTTAGGATATAAAGGAAGTGCCTCAGCCTCAGTCGTTTTTTATGAATGGTTTTAACTCTTTTTTACTTTTTGAGAACAGTGGGAAAAAAAATTTCTGAAATTTTGTTTGCAAAAGGAAACAGAAAACTTCTCCCCCAGGGCAGCGCTTTGGGCCCGCTCCAAAATCAAACAATTACATTCCTCATGTTTAAAAGGGTGGAAAAAAAGGGACATTAGCATGGGCCCGGGCCCCAAATTTCCCCTTGGGTCTTGCACTGCAACGAAAAATAACTGGGCAAACTAAATTTTAATTTTGGGAGTCGGATTTAAAGACCCCCGACTCCCGCAAAAAAAGGCACCCACTCCGACTTTCCCCAAAACCCTTTAAACCTGCAAATCGATATTGGGTTGTAAAAATATGGGAACATACTTCCCCAGTTTGGTCAGCACGGGAAAACTTGTGCTTAAAAAAAGGAAGTCAGTCCAAATCAGCTGTATAGGCGAGCAGTGCGGAAAATGTACCCAAAAACTGGGGGCCCCTCTCCTGCCCCCTCTATTTGGTTTCACAGGGGGTCTGCTATCCCCCATACCCTGTTTCTCCGAAAATTTAAAACAGTGTCCTTTTATTAATTTTTGCTTTCCCAAAAAAAGCACCTTTAAAAGCTTAAATTTTTAGGGGATGTTTTTATTTTTTTTTTTTAATGAAGGGAAAAATTCACTTTTTTTGCTGATAACAAAAAAAAATTAAAATAAAAAAAAACATTTAAATTTTATACTTATAAAATATAAAAAGTACAGTAAATTTTGGCCCCACACACCCCTGCCTGGGGGCTGTATTGTACAGCAGCGATTCCGACGAAAATTCCGGGAAACCCAACTTGTAAGCGGGGGACGGTATTGCAGTTGGGGCCACCGGGGGAGTCATTTAGCGAATGCACAGCAGGGACAGAGCGCACGGTATGGTGCTGAAGGGAACATGGTGGGGCAGGCAAAAGTCTTCATGTGTTCCAGATGCATGCTTGCAAAGATGATGAATGCGGGGGACACTGCACTTTATAAAAAAACCCAGCTGCATGGGGTGTTCTGTTCGGGGCTTTTTTCCAACAAAAAAATTGTAAATGCAAAACACTGCAGGAACTTTTGTGAAGTCTCTGAATTTTTTTCTGAGAAATAGTTTCCCTCTTAGGTCCTGCATAGATGACCTCACATCTATTTCATTTTTCCAGGCTAGAAAGGGCCCCCTTTCATACTAACTTGGGTTGGGGGCCCAAAAGCGGTGACCCCGGGGCAAATCTCTAAAATGTCAGGGTATAAAGGGATTTGCCTCAGAAAACAGTCATTTTGTGAAGGTTGAATCTTTACTTTGAAAAGGTAAAAAATTTTGCTGAAATTGTTTGCCTGGAGCGAATCTTTCCCCCTGGGGCAGCGTTTTGCCGCCCATGTCATCAATTACACCCCTAATGTGATGAGGTGAAGATATGGGAGCAGCCACGGGGCGGCCCCAATTCCTCTTGCTTTTGATCGAACAAAAGGCCCCAACTTATTATATATTTTGGGGTCGGAGTCAGCCCCTTTTTTGGGACTACTCCGATTCGATCAGGGGGTTTTATACTCCCCTACCTAGACCCGGATTGATAGAGGGGAGATGCTGAGCTCTGTGTATTAGGGTTTTATGTAGAAGAGAAGGACCCCTTGTGTTATAGGATTATATGATAGAAAGAGAAGTGAGCTCTGTGATATATAGGATTATATGACGAGGAGAGAAGTGATCGTGAATTTTGGATTATTGCCGGGAGAGAAGCTGGCTCTGTGAATATAGGGTTATATGTAGGGGGAGGGCTGAGCTCTGTGATATAATATAGGGTTATATGATCGAGGAGAGGCGGTTGTGAAATATAGGATTATATGAAGAGGGAGAAGTGAGCTCTGTGATATATGGGTTTATGATAGAAGAAAAAGTGAGCTCTGTGATATTATGATAGGGGAGAGAAGTTTGGTTTGTGAATATGGGTTATAGACAGAGGGAGGGAGCTGAGCTTGTGATAACAGGGTTATATGACAAAAGGGGAGGAGCTGAGCTATGTGATATATGGATTATATGAAGAGGGAGAAGCGAGCTCTGTGATATAATATAGGGTTATATGATTTGTGTTGCAAATGTTTTTCTCTCTTGTCCTACTTATCAGCCTCTTGGTGTTCAGTGCGTATTTGGGTCCAGGATCTGTCTATTTTTAGCTGAGATATTTATAGCTCTTCTATTGGTGATGTGGCGCTATATATAATAGACGATATAATTAAGCACAGTTATATGTATTATAGCTCACAATATAACCGTTAAGGTCACCGTTCATTACTAGATGCTGATAAACGGATGTTTTTTGGAGAAATATGCTAGGAAAACATTTGTGGATTTTGTCTGTGTTTCAGTTTACAGTGCAGGTGTTCATTCTGGTTTGTCATGTGTGGTTTTCAGATGTGGTTGGGGAGTGGCTGAGACCTGCAACATGTTACTTTACCCTTATTGTAGCACTGGAACGCTGGAGAAATCAAGCACTGTTGGTTGATACTCCCTCCTCCCCATCAAAGTCTAGGTTCATTTGTTCCAGCTCTTTGTGCAGCTTGTTGCTTGAGAAGAGACTTCAGTAAATCGGTGAAATAGCTCTTTTAACTTAAGAATTCCAGTCAACAGGGGTCCATTGTTTGGGCTGTAGGATGAGATTTTTACTGGAAGGTATCCCAGTAACTTCCAGACAACCCATTCTGTGCATTTCTTTTAGTAGCGGCACGTATTCTCTGGCTATTAACTAGAGAAAGTAAATAAACTTGACACTGCAAATCCTTTCTGTAGCTTTATTTTAGGGTGTAAAAATTTTAAAAAAAAAGTTTTGTTTGGGCTTAAAATCTATATAATATGTCTTGCTACTTTCACATAAAAATCTTTGCATTGTTGCTGGGAGAGGTATTTTGTGGAACTTTTATTATTTATAGAATAGCATTTTGGAAATTCCAATTTACCATAGATGTTTGCTAAAAATGATGCACCTGCTACGAGACCTAGCTAGAAAATGGCGCCAATTCTTGTGTCCTAAAAGTGTTCGGTTATGCCCAAGCCTGGTAAATCGTGGCCCCTTGATCAATTTGTGTGCTGGAAAATTTGTATATTTGCACAATTTTGTTGCACATGGTGATTTTACAACAAATTTTTTGCGTTTCAATAAAAAAACTGGGTAAATAGTTTATAAAAATTTCCCCCGGTTGTGGGGTGGTTGACCAATAGTGTGTTGGTGGGGTTTTGCTGTTTGCCGAATAACTTTTGTTTTTTACCAAAGTCTGAAGAGAAGTAAAGACTTGGATGTCTTTGTTCCATTCCTGAGTGATTTCTGCTGAAGTTGGCAGTGAAGTTTGTTCCCATAGTTCATGCAAATTCGGAGGGCATACGGTTTGTACATATACAGTGTATTTCACTATTGTGTCCGATTTATAAGCTGTAAATTGTAATTTTTACTGTCCCTATTAAAAGATAAAGCTTCACAAAAACGAATGCAAAGGTTTAGGGGCACAGTCAAAAGTAGAGATGTAGGATAAAATAGTGACTATTGGGGCATATAATATTTATTTTGATATGGTAGGATATACCATCAAAGTCTAAGGGTATGTTCACAGGGTGCATTTGCATGCCGTATTTCGGGGCATAATTGTGCTGCGATACTTCCAAATTATGGCCCGCAAATGCGGTAATTAATAGCCCTCATTGAGTGTATGATTCCCGCGTTTTCCCCCCAAGTAAGCTCGGAAGAAGTGACGTCACTTTTTTTCTCCTGGTGGAGAAAGTGAAAGTGCATGGGAGCCAGCACAGAGAGTTTTAGAAGTATGCGCTGGCCAGTGCGTACTTCTAGAACACCCGCCGTATAAAGGCGCGAGTAGTGCCATGTGAAACCCCCCGATATGGTGGGCCCCAACTCTGGGTGCATTTATCTCCGTAACGTATTCCTGAAAGTGCAGGCTCAAAATGGAGAGCTGGTCTTGCACAACGTGTTAGTTTTGTTCTATGGGTGTGAGTACAGCCAAAATACACAGTAAATGGATCACTGTAGCCTTGGTATATGTTTTAATAGTACAAGGAAAAATAAACGGTGCTCTATACAAAGTACCCCTAAAAAAACAATGTAAAAAGAAAAAAATGGGTCTTAATAAAACATAACTTTATTTTAATTTAAATTTAAAACCCTTTTCTTCCCCAAAAGGATCGCCCAAAAGGGTATGGTCGTCTGGAATGCTTTTTATTATTCATTATTTCCCTATCCTATATGGGCCCATTGAAAACAAGGGTAATGAATCCTCCCGTGGATTTCTTCTCTTTTCGGAAAGAAAAACCCTACATCAACCCTTAGAGAAAAAAAACGTCCCGAGAAGAACGATCCCGCAAACCTTACGCCTATTATGCCCTAATAGTAATCCCTAAAACCCAAAAAAATAAGTGTTTTATTAGAGACAATGCTTCTTCAGACGCGTTTCGCTCAAAAATACCTGACCTCTTCAGTGGGTATCATAGTGGCTAAACAAGAAACAGTGTTGTATTTTTTGGGGTCACGAGCTGGTGTGCCCACAGGAGTAGTTATACTTTTCCAAAAATCCCCGGGGATGTTATGTTTTATTGAGGTATCCTCTATTTATTCTCAAAAAAAAAAAAAAAAATCAGATGACATTATTCAGGGTCTTATAATAAATTAAAATTGTTGTTTTTAATAATCTACATAACAAATTCGTGCTCTTCCCATAATGGCCCGTAAAGTAGTTTCAATAAACTGATATATCCTGATCGCTAAAGATTCAGGACTTCACCTAAGCTCCCCCACTGCTCAACACATGTCATTGAGGAAACACTGAGGGAGTCTGAGCTTCAAAAGGTTCCTCGCTTAATTTCGTTAGCACCTTGGCAAGGGCCAGGCCAAGCATCAAAGAAATGTAGCAGACAGCTGGTGCCGAAGTTCCATGAAGAATTATGGAATAACCGTACGTCACAGGCACACAGCATTTTTCAATATGAAAGCGCCCCACACGTATATCTAACACTCCCTCGCTTGTAGGACCCACGGGCAGGCAGAGGCGGAAAACTGGTACTAGGAGCAGAGCAGCCACCCAGAGTTGGGTACCCAGTCGTAGCTTAGGCCTAACCAGTTCTGTTGATAGCACTGGCTTGGCTCTGTCCCATTATCTTGCCACTATATGGCCCGTTCCAGCTGGAACCATCCTGGCCCTGGAAGACCATCCCAGGAGTTTAGACCATCCCAGGGATGTGACAGGGTGGGATGTCCCAGTATTGTTAAAAGTCTGAGCTCACCTGGGCCCAGGGTCGTCTCCATTGAGAAGGGGGTTATGCCGCAAGTACCGCAAGCGTCCAGAACCAGCAGGCTGCATTCACCCCTATGTGTGCCCTTTTACATTGGGAAAATTGTTCAGGAATGGTATAACTATTATGACCTAGTCCAAAGCGTTGACTTTGCCTCCACAGTCTTTCGGACTGAGGTTATGTGCTAGAAAAACAAGTGCGATCGGTGTAGACCCCACCATGCAACTTATAACTTGGGCTGGGTTCACCTTCCCTGGCAGTGGCATATGGTCAAACCCATATCCATGGTATGGCCCAAAGGCCACCTGTTTTCCAGTGATTTTGCTTGCAAACTCTTTGGGTCCTCAAGATTTTTGCTGCTAACGATTCAGAGAGGTTTTGGCCAAATGGCCATTAACCATCAATTAGGCAAAAAAAGCGATGATTTGCAGCTCGGCTTCTATGTGGGACCTCTCCCTACTAGAAATTGTCATGTGACCCATTTATAATTTGGACTATAACTGCATTTTAGAGACAGTGATTTTATGGGGTGAGATCATCTATAGAGGCGCTAAATTGTTAGCCAAGTCTGACGCTTGTTTCTCCTACTTTTGGCCATCCTTCTTAACAGAGTATAGTGCATATGTGGCAGAAGTTGATCACTATTCCGCTAGATCATAAAGTAGTTCCTCAAAGTTTTTTGTTATTTTGTATGTAAATGTTGCTGTCTGCTCCTTTTCTGTAATTTTTTTTTTTTCTGGTCTATGAAAGCACTTTTCTTGCCAATTATAATATTGCTCAGTAAAAATAAAAGGAAAACAATCTAGACACTTGTGTCAAAACATAGACAGCAAAATTTCTGTTGCTTTAGAAATTATTTTGAGTTCTGTATCTCGATAAAATCGGAATCCCAGGTGTGCGCAAAAGTTCAGTGAACTTGCTGGAACAAGAATGTGTATGGGGTGTTTCTTGGCCCAAAAGTGTACAATAGTACCGTGTTTCCCTGAAAATAAGACACCCCCGAAAGTAAGAAATAGCAGAGATTTTGTCGATTTACCTAATATAAAGCACCCCCAAAAATAAGACCTAGCGGAAATCATTGCTGTAGCTCCCCACACACAGGGCTGTCCCTAAGGGTGGGCAGAGAGAAAGGTGGGGGGTTGGTGGGTCGGGTGTTCCCAAGCCCCGCTCACTCCGAGAAACAGCCCTGTGACATATTGTTGTAGCAGAGTGTTTAAAGGGGTTGTCTCGCTACAATGATTGGGTTTTAATTAAAAGATCTTTAAAAAACAAGCAGCTGTGCAATATATGTTCATTACAAATGTCCTACTGATTTTGAGCTAGCCCTGTTCATAGGAGTGCATCACCTTCTCAAATTTCTATAGCAGCCGACCTGTTGATCCTTATCTTACTGGCTGTCAGGTCTGTATGACTCATCACCTTTGAAGACAGGTCGGGGCAGATAGCCCCTGCTGCACAGAATTCTTGTGGAGGGGGAGGAGGAGGGAGGACTCTGGCTTATTTGTACATGCGGCCTGGATTTAACCGGTGTGTGCCTGCTTCCTCCTGCTCTCTAAACAGATTGAGCAGAGATTAGGCTGATCAATAGATGTGACAGCAGTGACCCTGTTTGTTACTATAATCATGATGTCTGTGGAGCTGTAACTATAATACTATACAGATCAGGGAGGCTTCTGAACAGTTCATGCTGTGCTGTACTAGGGACACATCCTGAGTAACACTTTGCAGCTTTCCTGCCTCTGTTCTGAGAGGGTTTGTTTGTTGTTGCTGGAGATGTGGAGATATGTAAGCTAAGCAGAGGGTATAGGAACACTATTAGCAATCATAGACCTCTCTAGGCAGGCACACACAGGGTTAACTCTGGCAGCAATCCCCCTGCTGTATAGAAGTTACGGGCGGATAGCTGCCTGTGTGCTGAGGGGAGGGGGGGAACAGGGAGGAGAAGAGGCAGAGAAGCTAGTACGCCCCTCAATTCAACTCCCATTCACAGACAGAGGCTGAAAGCTATTAATGAGACAACTCCTTTAAGGACCTGTGCAGGGAGGTCATGTGACTGTGATGTCACCACAGGTCCCGAACATCCCAGGACAGGAGACAGTGTACAAGTGAGTGAGGAATGGGGAGAACAGAGCAATGATACTGACACACACACACACACACACACACACACACACACACACACACACACACACTTACACACACTACTTCTCGGGTCTGATGAGAGGAAGATTTGGTGTTAATTGTAAGTGGTATGTGTGGAGAAAACCAGGCACTGCTCATCACCTGCTCAATACAATCCCAACAGTGAAACCTGGTGGTGGCAGCATCATGCTATGGGGGTGTTTTTCAGTTGCAGCGACAGGACGACTGGTTGAAATTGAAGGAAAGATGAATGCGGCCAAGTACAGAGAGATCCTGGATGAAAACCTCTTCCAGAGTGCTCTGGACCTCAGACTGGGCCGAAGTTTCATCTTCCTACAAGACAATGACCCTAAGCACACAGCTAAAATAACAAAGCAGTGGCTTCAGAATAACTCTGTGCCCATTCTTGACTGGCCCAGCCCGAGCCCTGACCTAAACCCAATTGAACATCTCTGGAGAGACTTGAGGGAACTGGAGAGGATCTGCAAGGAAGAATGGCAGAGGCTCCCCAAATCGAGGTGTGAAAAACTTGTTGCATCATTCCCGAGAAGTCTCATTGCTGTTCTAGCTCAAAAGGGGAATTATACTCAATAATGAGCAATGGGTCTGAATAATTAAGACCATGTGATATTTCAGTTTTTCTTGTTTAATAAATTTGCAAAAAATCTACATTTCTGTTTTCTTTCTTCCAAGATGGGGAGCAGAGTGTACCTTAATCGGCAAAAAAATGAACTTTTTGGCTCTTACCAAATGGCTGCAACTAAACAAAGAGTGAAAAATTTAAAGGGGTCTGAATACTTTCCATACCCACTGTGTATGTGTGTGTGTATATATATATATATATATATATACACACACACACACACACACACCACACACTTTCCATCCTTTGAGATAAGTCACTGCAGCTGCAATAAAATGTCCTTTTACATACATATATCGTATGGTTTGTGACTCTAAACTTTAAGATATGTATATAGCATGTATACTAGTGTGTTGTGTGTGTTGTGTGTGTGTGTGTGTATATATATATATATATATATATATATATATATATATATATATATATATATATATACACACACACTAGTATGGCATGCTGTAATTTATTTGTGGAAAAATAAGACGTCCCCTGAAAATAAGACATAGTGCATCTTTAGGAGCAAAAATTAATATAAGATGCTGTCTTATTTTCGGGGAGGCGGGGTATAAGCCCCTTCTGTACATATTGAAGAAAAAAAAATCTGTTCTACAAAATGTTTCTGCGAAAATAAATAACCGTAAATCTGTTGTGTGAATATACCCTCTAGGAACCAGTTTGATGATGACCAGTGTTAAGAAAGACTGACACTTTGTACGCTAGTCAAAAGGGGGTTGTCAGGATTTTTGCTAAATTTAAGCCTAATTTTGACCGTGACTGTTTTTTTTTTTTTTTTCCTTTTTATCAAATTGCAATTTGTGTAAGTGTTCCCATTTGAAGACTCGGTCACAGATTCCATCAAAAATGACAAAAAAAAACCCAGCATGCATTACTGTTTTTACTTATCAAAATAGGGAGGTATGTTGGGGACCGTTGGTGTCCATCATGTAACAGATCTTTTTGGTTTTCCGTTTGTATGATGGAACAGAAAACCAGAAATATAAGTCTAGAACCAGCGTAAACCTGTCCCTCTCAGGTTTTTCTATTAAAGAACAGTAAGAAAAAGAGAAGCCAAAAACAAAGAGCGCACCCTCGTGTGTTGTCGTCAATTCATGAGGAGTACAAACCATGTATGCGCTCACCTGGTAAAGTTGTGCTTTTGCAGGAGGCACAACACTTCGATGGACAGAATGCCAGTAACACTGGTATAGGAGCTTGCAGCTGGTCCTGATATCCTGGTCAATCCAAGTGGAGAGACGGGAGGAAAAATGATATATGCAAAAGCCGAGAATGTATGTCGGTGATTTGGCTTACTAACAAGCCAATAACCAAACTGGTTCCAAAAAGCACCGAGACTCCCAAGGTGTTAGAACTACGATAAAGTATTAAATTGATTTTCAGAAGTTATGCGTTGCGTGCCTGTAGCGCTGCCTTAAACCTCATATAATACTTTACTTGATTGGAGATCAAGGACTGAGTACGAAAAATAGGTGAGGGCAACAGACGGGCATTTTCTGGATGTAGTAAATTAAAATGAATGTACCATTAAGGCAAACAAATGGGTTTATCTTAGCAAACCAGTGCTGGCAGCCAATCATGAGAGAGATCAAACAGGTCTGTAGCTATAGCGACCTGAGCAGCTGTTGCAGCCCACACAAGAGGGGATATCTCAGAATAGGTAGGACACTGGTAATGGACATTTCAAAGTGAGAGATCTTTAACATAAAAAGCAATCCTTGTAGTGAGACAACCCCTTTAATTTATACAGGTATAAATGCTATGCAAATAGTGGGTCAGCCACATAATTATCCACTAATTGGCAAAAGGATACTGTTTAAAAGCTATAGAAGGGTGGGTTCATACTGATACAGTGCATACATCGCAGCTATCTGTTGCTGTCCCGTGTAAAGGGAACCCGGCAGGTACTGTGACGCACCTACTGCAGCCTCATAGGGAATAATAGAGCAGATGCAGCCCACAGTAGGTTGGCTGTTTGTCTTCCACTTTTTTTCTACTTATCCACCTGCTGGGAGAGCTGGATCTGCTAACTTTCTCTTGTGTATTTGGATCACCACTCATGCTCTTGTCATGGAACCCCACAGCGGATCCACTATACTTGTCTACAATCAATGGTGAGCTGTGCAAAAATATAAAAGTAAAAAAAAGTTTTTTACTTTTGTGATTTTGTATTTCTGTCTATGCTGCAACAACAGCATAAATTTAAAAAAAGGGGGAAAAAAAATAAAGTGGACTAAAAAAAGAAGGTGCTGCTTCTCCATATACTCCATAAGATGCTGCTGTAGGTAGTTCTGCTCCACAATAGACTACTTTTAGCTAGGGGTCACACGACGTGTGTTGGTCACTTAGTCTATAGGAGAGATGTGGGCTGCACCCTTTTTTTGATCGGGGAGTAGTATAAAGGGACGCAGAATTTTTAATGAATATTAGAAAACGTATGAGATTTATTATATATGATAAAAATAGAACGAGTTTTGACCCTGAACTTCCGGTTTCCTATAAATGCTGTGAAATACTTTAGAATTTGTGTTTTTTGCAAACATGCTTCAAACCTTCCTTTATTTCTGTTTTTACAGTCATTCGATGACTCTGCTTTTTTGCTGATTTGAAAGCTCCTTTATATGTGGTTATTACACTTGTATGCAGAGAATCCTCTGGGCTGGCATTGTGCTAGCAGACAGGTGGCCGAGCTCACTACAATGGAATTGTCAGGTTATCTAACCACTGATTATACTAGATGAGTATTCATGTTGTGGGCACAAGGTCCGTTCTAAGTGCTGTGTATATAATGGGGTAACTGGCACAATTGTGTAGGATTCTGTGTTTGTTCTGTATTTAGCCCCGTTTGTTGACAAACTGTAATTTTGTGGTAATGGAGATGGAACAAAAAGCAGTTTTTTATTACTTTGTATTATGATTATTAAGGGCATGTCCCCATGGCACGGGTTTTCGGACGGTTTTTCAGGCGGTTTGCAGTTTTGCAGACTGTCTGAAAAAACCGCCCGCAAACTAGCACAAATGTGCTCTATGGAAAACCCGTGCAGCAGTCCCCACTGCACGGTTTTTCCACCCGCCCGAACAAGATTGAACATGCACATTCTTCCATTCGGTTTTCGGACTGAATATGTGCATTTCATTGTGAAGGTGGAGGACTCATTGCAGAGAAACACCCCCCGCCCCCTCCCGGCCATGTGCACGGCACACAAACCGGACAAATATTGGTCGGATAAACCAACCGGTATTTGTCCTCTGCCGTGGGGATGAGCCCTAATAATTGCAAATTGCAGATCACTTGCGGTTTGACTTTATAGCTGCAGATCTAGTCCACAAAGAATAACTTTCTTATTAAATCACTATGATGGATTAGTGTTTTTTTTGTTAACTGTATTATATGGTAATATATGGCTATGTCTACACAGCACTGTTTTACTGTTGGGTTTTTAAGCGGATTTAGTATCCTCAAAAATCTGACTGCAAATAATCCCCATAGACTGCAATAGAAAATCCGAGCTGTAGTCTCCACAGGTCAGATTTCAAATCCGAAACTCATTCAAAAAAGCTTAGAACATGTTCTATAATCTGTACAATGTTAATGGGCCGGCCGAAAACAGATTGCAAAATCGACGCAAAAATAGCAGTAAAAAACTAAAACGGTTTGTAAAATACGGATACTATATCAGAATTTGACGGTATTTTGTAATTGCCGTGTGCATGTAGCCTAAATATTCACTGGGTGCCATCTAATGCAGACTGTAAGTGGATTCAATTAGTCCTATAGATGTTTTTGTGGTAATTTAAGATTGTTCTATTTTCTTCTTAATCTCAGATCCTTTTCCATTTTAACAGTAATTTTATACAAAAAAAGCTGAGCCTGTTAATGCTGTGAGGCACTTATGGGGATGGTGCACGCTTCATCAAGGACGTCTCTGGCTGATATACAGAGGAACACCAAAATGGTAGTGAACCAGCACCAGGGATTAAAATATAGGAAAGATTTATTTTATTATTAAAATTACATGGAAACAAAACATGATATAGAGCTGCCGCATTTGATTTTTAACCTGCTCCTGGGGGCGTGACAAAAATCCTAAATTGCCTAATGCTTTGTAATCTACATCCTAGAATTTTACGAGGTAGAAATGAGAATATGGGTTCCCCCAGGAGTATGGTAAAAATTTCAGTGAATTGCCCAGGTAATTTAGTTTTTTTATGTGTTTTTCGACACTTTTTTTTTTTAGGCGCAGTTTTTGTGCAAAAAGGTACAGCATTAAGTACTGTGTATTTCTGCACTAAAACATGCCTAAAAACACGTCAAAAAACGATCCTTGTGAAAGCTCCCTTAAAGGGGTTGTATCATTTCATTAAATGGTCTTCAGAATAAGGGGACTTTGAAAACAAACAACTTTGCAATTGGATGTCATTAGCAAAGCTGTCTTATTTTCACAGTATTCCTTATCTTCAGTTCCCCAGTGCTGGTTGGATTCCTCCTCCTGTCCGGTCATTGGGTGATGGCTCTACTAATTTACATTCTGTCAGGCCCCCGGTCAGATTCACGGGAGCGAGCATTCCTGCCTCTCTCACTCAGAGTAAGGGACCAGCAGGAATTTCACTCTGCATAGCCAGAAGAAACACAATAACACTGCAGGGCTTCTACAATCAGAAAACAGCAGAAATGTGCCTCGATCCCCGCTTCTCTCACTCAGAGTAAGGGGCCATAGCAATTTCACTCTGCACACCCAGCAGAAACAAACTGCAGCTGATTCTACAATCAGAAAACAGCAGAATTGTGCCATGGTGCCATAACTCTCCTGCATAGAAGGGAGATCTGTGCTGTTCATAAAATACTGGATTTAACTGTAACAAACCTCCAGCTGAGAGAGGAGAAGAGATCATAGAAGACTGTCTAGATTGAATGCAGGTATGTGGTATTTAAACAGCTCCTGACAAAATAAGACTGCAGGGAGAGGAACAGTGAGATGTGGACTCAGAGAGATGGGGGGAGGAGGACAGGGCTCGGGAGCCAGCATGAACAGTGGGGGGGGAGGTGATGTCATCGCCCTTCAGTTAAGAAACACCCAGCTGGGAGGGGAAGAAACGCCCCTGGATTTGTGGAGCTGAGAAAAAACTTTGAAACTCACGAACTGAAGAAGCGATACATCCCCTTTAAGGTTGGAAATCATTTACTGGGGTTAGGGCATATTTTTTCTAGGCTTTTTTCCTTTGATAACTATTGCTCCCTGAGCTAGGTGGACCAAGAAAGGGAAAGCTTCTCCATTCATGATGTCGTCAACCAATTTTTTTCCCTGATGGTTTTTGCTCCCACCCTGTGTAGTATTTGCACAACCAAAATGAACTAAAATGGTCACAAGACTCCGAACCTCTCCCTAATAAATTCTTGAGGACCAGCCTATTGGATGAAGTTTTTAATGGTATCTTACAATGTGTAATATAATGTGACGTAAAAAAATAAGAAAAATTGTGAGGTGAAAAGGGGTGGGGGGGAATTTTTTTTTTTTTTTGCGGATATGGAGCATAATTTTTATCGAATTTAGAGTGGCATAAAGGACAAATTTTTGTTTTTGGGAGATGCACACTTGTTCATCCATGTTCTCTTTAGCAAACAGATTTTTTTTGTGTGTATAAGCTTATAAATATAAAAAGCAGTTACCTCTATAATATGAAGGTCAATACAGTTCTAGCGATTCCTGATTACTGAATTTGAATTTATAACATTTTCAGTATACAGAGACTATGTTTTGAACTTTTGACTTTCAATCTTTATATCTTACCATCCACTACAGCTTTGACCGTGAAACTACCATCATTTTATAGACAATCAACTTGGCCATCTCGTACATAATCAACTTGGCTTGCAACGATTTAGCATATGCTTAGTTATGTAGATTCTTGGCACACAACTGTATTGAGATGTGTGTGTGTGTGTGTGGTGTGTGTGATGTATGTATATATGTATATATATGTATATGTATATGTATGTATGTATATATATATATATATATATATATTATAATATATTTATTTATTTATTTTATTTGCATCTAAAAATCTAGACTACTTAGTATTTTGTAATGCACCTTTTGGCTCTCAACACTGCCTGAATCCTTCTAGGCTCTTGATCAGATTCCAGCATGTCTCGACCAAAATCTGATACGAAGTCCCTTCTACACGTTCCCAGTATAGGTGCATAGTAGTTGACTCACTTGGGTTCGAATGCAGCTTTTTCTTCAACAAGTGTTTGACTGGGTTGAGGTCTGGGGACTACTTGAGCATCTCTATTTCATTGCCATTGAACCACATCTTTGCCAATCATGATGTATGCTTTGGGTCATTGTCCTGCTGGAACACACTTGTCATTTCCATACCCATAGTACTAGAGTGTATGAAGTAACTCATCTTGTAGGATACAGCATTGAGACTACCATCCATCCTGGTCAAGTATCCAACATCTTTGGCTGTGAAACAACCCCATATCATCAGGCTTCCTCCACCGAAATTGACAGTTCCTTCAATTTCTTGATCGCTTAGCCTCATTTTCCTTTGATTTTTTCCTGAACTATTTGCGCCCATCAGAGCCCAGTCTAGAAGTTTGTAAATGGATTATTTGGAGAGATGAGACATAAGTAAATACTGTCCAAGTTTTGCACTTTTTTTTTTACATTCAAACCTACACTTCTTCTGAAACATGTTTAAGTTGAGACTTCTTCACCTTTTACAGGGCCACCATTCCAGACCTGTGTAATGTGTGTTGCGTGGTGCTTGCATGGACATCTGCGACCTCACTCTTACGAAGCATATGAGCCACCTCCACTGCCGTGTCTGTTGCGTTAGAACTGATAGACCTTGTGACGAGCCAGCTTGTTGACTCCTCTATTTTGCCTCGACGTCCAACTCTTGGCTTTTGCTTGGATGGACGGACTTCATTTTTCCAGCTGTCACGACCTTACATGATGCAGTTTGGCAATTTTCTTGGCTGGGAGATCGCTGTTGATTAGTTGGATGATGCTGTTTCTCTTTTCTTGGGAAGTCTTCATCATGGCTACTGCTCAATACGAACCAGTGACCTTTCGCTTGGTAATAATAAACCTAACGCACTTCGCTATTAGGGAAGGCGAGAACAGGCTGTAATTTGTACAAGAAGAAAAAGATCTCTCCACCATTAGGAGCAAAACATGACCAATGCAGTTACATGACACGAATCTGCATATACTAAATAGTTGCAAGTCAAATTTATGTATGAGAGCCGAGATGATGGTCTATAAAATATTGTAAGTCTCATGTTCAAAGCTGTAGTGGATGGGGAGATATGGAACCTGAAAGTCCAATTTTTTATTAATTTTTTTTAAATCAAAATTTAAAGTACTTTTTGACGTTTACTGATTTGACAATGCCAAATACATCACAACTGAATGATGGTTTCATTGGTCATGATGTGGTGGTGGCAGCGGGTGCTACACCACTTTCTTACTGCTTATTCTAGGTTTACATCAGAGTTGGAGGTTCTGTTTGGAGCCTTTTGATGTTCATCAAGTGACAGAAGAATTGCACTATTTTTTTCCCGTTAAAATTATGGCCACCTGGATGAAAGTTTAGCGGATTCTACTATAGTCAGCAAGGTCTGTTGGGCACAATTGGTGTCCGCTATGTAATAGACCCAGTGCTGCCTCTGAGAAAGAGGTTCCGAACTGAACCTCAGACACAGGTGTGAACCTGGTCTTACGTGGCACAGCGCCTTAGTGATTAAATGACATGACCCATTATGTATGAAGTGGGTTCAGCTGTTTTCGTACACCGACACATGATGTACTGTTAACACTGTGGTATTGAACTTTGCTATATATATATATATATATATATATATATATATATATATATATATATATATATAATAATAATAAAAATCAGCAGCACTCAAAATTATATATACCAAAAATCAACGGGTGCCAGCGATGTACGACTCGAGTCAAAAGTCCATACAAATAAATCCCAAAAATCGCAGCACTCCAATATGCGGTGAAAAAATGAAAATAACTAAGTCTTTATTCCAACATGTCCACAGAGCAACGTTTCGACTCCTAAAGCCATGTTCACACGGCTTAAAATGGGCCGTAATTCGGTCCGTAATTACGCGCCGAAGTGCGCCAATTACGGGCCGAAAACGGCCCATTCATTACGGTAATCCACAGTTCACATAGAGAACTATGGATTATGTCTCCTCTCCCCGCCCGGCGAAGCCGCCGGGCGGGGAGATAATTGACATGTCACTTTCTAGCGGCGTATACGCGCAGCTAGCAGTGATTGTCTATGGGCTGGCTAAGTGCCGGCCCCCCGCTCACTGCCCCACTCCCGCCCCGCCCCCGTCCACACGGCGTAATAGCGGGGCGAAATTACGCCCTGCAAATACACCGTGTGAACATAGCCTAAGAGTCTTTCAAGCAACATTCAACAGGTGGTGTGCAGTATATAAAGGTGTATCCAAATACATATACAAATCAATCAATTAAGTGGAAAAATATGCAAATTCAGTGACAAATTCTTTTTGTGAATAAATATACAAACAATGTGACAATTAATGTATATAATAATAAAACCGTGATGAATAAAGTGTCTAATTAGTGTTATATGTAAGTGAAATATAGGATGCAAATAGAACATGATAAAATCACATTTAAAATTTACAAAATAATACAAGTGCCTTCAATAATATACAAATTAATATGCAGTACATATTTAAATATAGAGGGCGGGACATACGCCTCCTGAAACATAAAATGAATATGCATACCATTGATGTTCATATCTCACACTCTCTCGGCGTCCTGTGTGTGCAAATGCGCATGTCTGGCGCCACTACATCACATGACCGCAAGCGTGACTGATAACCGGAAGCGCGTCATAAAAGAAAATAGCGCATGCGCACTACCGGAACGAAGCCGGCAGCGGCCATTTTGCTAAAGGTTAAACCAAATAACCAGCGCATGCGCACCGCTAATATGGCCGCTGCCGGCTTTGTTCCGGTAGTGCGCATACGCTGTTTCTATGACGCGCTTCCGGTTATCAGTCACACTTGCGGTCATGTGATTTAGTGGCGCCAGACATGCGCATTTGCACACACGGGACGCCGAGAGAGTGTGAGATATGAACATCAATGGTATGCATATTCATTTTATGTTTCAGGAGGTGTATGTCCCGCCCTTTATATTTAAATATGTACTGCATATTAATTTGTATATTATTGAAGGCACTTGTATTATTTTGTAAGTTTTAAATGTGATTTTATCATGTTCTATTTGTATCCTATATTTCACTTACATATAACACTAATTAGACCCTTTATTCATCACGGTTTTATTATATATATTAATTGTCACATTGTATATTCACAAAGAATTTGTCACTGAATTTGCATATTTTTCCACTTAATTGATTGATTTACATATGTATTTGGATACACCTTCATATACTGCACACCACCTGTTGAATGTTGCTTGAGAAAGACTCTTAAGAGTCGAAACGTTGCTCTGTGGACATGTTGGAATAAAGACTTAGTTTTTTCATTTTTTCACTGCATATTGGAGTGCTGCGATTTTTTGGATATATATATATATATATATATATATATATATATATATATATATAGAGATAGATATATAGATAGATATATTAATAATTAAAGAGTGAAAAGAAAGTCCTTTATCGCCCATTATCCTTTCCTTTGCAATCTGCTATAATAAAATCTGGATATTTGTGTTCGGACTCTAAAGGTTCCCATACACATTAGAGAAAACTCGGGTGAAACCAGTGATTATGGTGGGATTGGCAATCTGGCTAAGGGTGCGTTCCCATGGCACTGACTAAATACTGGTCTGATTTTCCAACCAGTATTTTGACGTTTTTGGCACGTAGAGGGACGGCTTATGTCCGGTTTGCGGATTCAAGCCATCCCCATTGACATCTTCATGTTCTGCCCTAAAACTAAGTAGAAGAATGAACATGTTCTAAGTTTTTCGTTACGCCAGCGGTATTTAAAACCGTCCGGCAGAGAATTTGTTCAGTGCTGACTTCTGAACACTTTTTTTTTTTTATTGAAGTCTATGGGGGAGCGTTGCTTTCAGTTTTCAGACGGTTTCTAAAACCAAAAAACCATCTGAAAGACTGAACAATAACTCTTGCCATGGGGACAAACCCTAAGGCATCCTTCCAACTTTCCCTGATTGTAGAGGTTTGGGGAATGGAAGATTCTCTGTCCCCGTGGTCTGATGTCAAAGGTGTCTGATAGTGGCGGCGGATTCATTTCTCCCCACTGCAAACACATGTATCCTTGGCCAAACTGTGCATGCATGTTTATGGTGGAGTTGGAAGAAGTCTTCTGGCCCAGCTAACCATTATCTCATGTGTGTGGCCACCTTTTTATAGCCTCAATATTGCTCTTTCCTGGTTGATCTGTTATGCTAAAATAGATTTGAATCAGTAAGGTCTCAGAGGGTTGGGGGATAGTCTTTTATCTTTGGTTTTGTTGAGACTGGAGATGTTCAGAAGACAGCAAATTGTATGAAGCTGATAAGATTTGCTGCAGCTTCCTGTGTTTAACTTTCCATTGACAGATTATTGGATTTACAAGCAATAACCTCATACCAGATGAGAAACAAGAAAAGGCCAGGATTACAATGGCTTTTTGGAGAGAGGTGATTACTTTTGGACACTGGCTTTATTGTGTATCAGATGTATGTGACAATGACCTTGGACATATCTCAACTTTTATAGGTATCCCTATAGTTGATTTCACTTTTCTGCCAAAACATCTGCTGATTAATACTAGTGCCTTGTTTTAAGAGTCTGTAGTTAGTCCTTAAATCTAGAGGTCTAGGACATGGCATTCGAGAAACTGCATTTTACTTTATTGCTGGAATAATATTGCTCTCCAACAATTTGAAGATTCCTTTCTTTTCCTATTTGATTTGAATGAAGCTGAAGTTTAACACCAGACATAGACAGGGGAGGCGCTATTTCTGGGGAAAATTGCAGACTATATGGTGTCAGAGAACCGGGGATATAGATTATGCCCTCCTTGCTGAGGACAGCACAAGCTACTGTCGGACCTGCTGTTTCCAGCGCTGTGTCCCTTATTCTGTAAGATGCTAGAGTTTTCTAGTACAGAGGAGAAGAGGAAGAAGACAGGAGCTTTCATAACACCGCTCTCACTCAACCCCGCCCTCCTGAAGAGCGAAGAAGGGACCTTGCGGCAGGAGAAACAACTCGGACAGGGGGACGACTAGTGAGACAACTGATAAGAGGAGCTCTTAGCTCCAGCATCTTTGCAGGCAGCAGGACACTCCAAACAGAGATGCCATGCCCTGCAGAAGATCAGAAGCACTGTGAAGACCACACGACACAATGAGCTAACTGACCTGCGGTCAGTACAAATAAGGTGGTACCAGGCTGTTTCTCTGGCCCTAAGAGTGTACCAGGACATAAGACAGAGGCGGAGAAGATTTTGTCCGAGTTTTTAACTTTTGCCCACTGTGTATTTGGGTTTTATTGGGTTTAGATTGCTACCAATCTATCCTGACTGCATCAGCCAGGCTCCTCTTTCTGTCCAGCTGATACACAGATGCCTCTACCCTGTGCCAGTCCCTGCAGTGATTGCCCCTTCACTTTTAGAATTCAATTTAAACTTCTCGCTCTGACCCTCACACTGACACTACACTTTACCAAGTTGCCTCCTGGATTATGTTATTGAAGACGAACCTTCTCCCTGAACGCGGAAGACTGAACCTCCCGCTCTGGTCTCAAGTATTTGCGCTATTTGGCTGGGTTCATGCAGCATAAACCAGATATAGAAAAATATGCACATATTCCAGAGCGTATTTTACGTGTTTGATACGTCTTTAATTTTATGCATTTTTGAACTGTATTTTTATAACTTTTTTTTTTCTGTACAACCCACATTTCATTTTGTTTAACCCGTTTTTTGACGCAGTTTGTGCAATCTCTGACTCTCCTTTGTGAAATTGCATTGACATCCAACTTCATTAATATTTCCTTTTGTAATAAAAGGAGGTTGGACCTTAGTACGTAGCAAGCACTTTTTTACTTTACTTTTACCTCATAAATTGTAAGTTTATGCGAACTGGGCTCAAATCTTTAGATTGAATTATTTAGTTTCTTTGTATCCACACATCAGTTGTGGTTTGTGCGATATAGTGCTAGATCTGTCAAATGACGGGCTTTAACCAGGTCTGATAGGCCCTATTCACTTATGATATGGTCCGTTAGATTCTATCATGGTGCCCATTGGATTGTCAGGAATAGTACTGCATGCTGTGCTATTCCTTCCATTAAATCTGACAGAACTAGTCCACTGTCTGAAATGTAAAACATTGTATAATGTGTTGGTGCTGTGGAATTGGAGATGAAGTGGAGAATGAGAGTAACGTTATTAGTTGGCCTATTCTGTAAATTGGGTATTGGCAAGAAACGTCATATGAAAACATCACCATCAAATAGTCCAGTTTATTAAAATTCTAGTTAAATGGGGAAAAATAGGAAAGAAAAATAAGTGATACTTACCTGCTGAAGCTCCAGAGCTCCCTAGAATCCACTCCTCTTCACTTCTGGGTTCTTGTATCATGATCCAGGCAAGACAGATGCTCCACAGTGAATGAATTGAGTTATTTTCTTTCCTTTGTGTCTGGATGGGAAACGAACTAAAGTGGAGCAAATTCCAGAGCGCTCTGGAGCTGCAGCAGCGGGGGATCAGAAAGCAAGTATTATGTTACGATTTTACAATTTTTCTTAAAGGGGATGTATCGCTTCGTCAGTTAGCCTGTTTCAGTCCCCTCACAGCCTCTCAGTTACAGAAATTCAGGGGCATTTCTTCTCCTCCCAGCTGGGTGTTTCCTAAGCAAAGGGATGACATCATTCCCCCCCCCCCCTTCACTGTTCATGCTGGCTCCATGTGTCCCCCCACCTCCACATGTCACTGTGTCTCTCCCTATGCCGTCGTATTTTGTAAGAGCTGTTTACGTACCGCAGGCTTGCCTTCATGTTACAATTGAATCCAGACTTGTATAAACTCCTCCAGAGCTGTGCAGAGTGAAATGCTCTCAGCCATTAATGCTCCTTCTATGTTTAGGCACAGTCGCACACTTGTGCTGTTTTCTGATTATAGAAGCCCTGCAGTGTTGTTCTGTTTCTTCTGGCTGTGCAGAGTGAAAATGTGCCGCTCCCTTACTTGGAGTGAGAGGCAGGAATGCAAGCTCAGTGAATACAGCCGACCGGGGGCCTGACAGAATGTAAATGAGCTCTCAGCTTGTGAAATGCAAGGAGGAGGGATCTGACCAGGACTGGAGATCAGTTAAACAGAAACAGAAGGGATCATGTGATAACAAGACAGCTTTGCTAATGACATCCAATTGCAAAGTTGCTTGTATTCACTGTCCCCTAATTCTGAAGACCATTCAATGAAATGATACAACCCCTTTAACTGGACAATGCTTTTAGGCAGCAGGGAGTTTCCTGGATATCATTTTTTTTATTCCTTCCCCTCTACACTCCTTTTCACATTGTATTTGCAGTGCCTGTTTACCGCATGCATCCAGAAAGCTTCTCAAGTATACAGGGAATATGTTCATAGACCCATTACCGTTTATTTGTGCATTATAGATGCATCATAGCTATAGGGCAGGGAATCTGTGACTGCGAGATGTGTAATCATGGCCATAAGAGTTAAAGGGTTTGCCTCACCACGCTGTTTGGAGCCAATAGCAGTTTCATTCATGCATCCTCTCTCTTCTTGGTCCGTCTATGGTTGGTTAGCTCCCCCATCTAATCGAAGTTCTGCTAATTGCTCTCCTATGAGAGCAGGAGATGTTTATCTAAAGTCCAGAGAAGCTTCAAAGCTAAAGTAAACAAAATTTATTTAGCTCCTTTGCTTGTTAGATCAGATAACACTCAAGCTCAGGAGCTGCTGGCAGTTCTGTGTGCTGACCTGTGATGATGTCATATCTGCTATCAGATAAGACAAACTGCAGGGAGAGCAGGGCAGAGCTACAGAAACCCAAGTGCACTCAGAGCTGATAAAATCCATTTTATCTCCTCAAAGAAAAATAAACTAAGCAATATGTGAAGAATATAGAATTAAATACCAGGCCTAACTCTGTTCCAACAGAAGATCATTACTCGCTCACTCCAAACCTAGCACGCCATTTGGTGTATAGGCAGCATGTCTGACCAGGGAGTCAAGCCTCAAAAGCCTTTAATTATTGCGTTCACACCTTAGCCAGCCTCTAAGGGGCCGGGTTAGAGATTTCTTCTACAGAGCCGAAACATCAAAGGAGGCCTGGAACCGAAGTTCCATAAAAAATTATGGAATAACCACACGTCAGACCCGCATACCGATCCCAGGAGTGAGACGAATGCCCACATGGGTCTCACTCTCTCTTCTCGGACTAAGGGGTGGGAAGATACATAGAACAGCTACTAGGAACCAGGCCACCAAGTCTTATTTGATATCAGAATATAGCTTTGTCTGATGGTACCAGCGCCCCTTTCTTTGACCTTGTTGGTTGAAGTTAGTACCAATTTTTGGTTAGAGATCCAAGGACTTAACCCAGTGTAGAGGCAGTCATCGAGACATGCCTAGGTGCATGAGGTGTTGTGACCAATTAGGGTTAAAATTTTGGGCCTGACAACAGCCCAGTTTAGGTATATACCTCACTAGGTATATCAGGAGGAACCAGGAACTTGCTGGCCCCCATGTGGCTGCACAACACTAAGGCCTAACGCCAGGTACCTGACCTTGTCTGTATTTACGATTTGTATTATCTTGTCTAGTTTGCCCTTAAGATAGCTAAATATTCAATTTCATCTTGGGCTGCGCTAATCTTAATCCACAAACCCATACGTCCGTGTTCTCGGTTTTTTCACTTTATGTTACTGGGGCTGTTTTTTTGGCTCAATATGAATCTTGTTAACGGATCGAGATATCTAACGGAGAACTGGTGGCAGTCTACCGGGCTTTCAGAGCTCTGTTTCACTGATGATGGTGGAAAGTGGTCTCTCAGCCGGTCAGGGTGAACGAGTGTTGTGCAACACCGGCAGCCGTGTGGGCCCTCACTTCCCTACCCTGGTGGACAGGAGGTGTCTGTGAAACGGTGTCCAGCTGACCTTACGTCCCTCTAGAGTATACGTCACATACTGGGTCAGGTGTCAGACCGTGACCAAAGGGTCCTGATGCGTCGACCAACGAACACAATATATTTGGAAAACCTCTTCATTCTCTGTTACTACAATGATTAGCTTTCAACCTGTAAGTAAGACAACCCCTTTAGTTTTATGGCATATCATTACCGGCTTGTAACTTTCAGAGCTTGCTCCTAGACTAGGCTAGGATCTGTCCAAGCCTGCCGTAAAATTTCCACCAAAGTATACCACTACATAGGTATTATGTGTCTGCGAACATAGTAATTATAACACAAATGATTAGTTATAATGCAAATTACCGGTCACATGTTATGTCTTTCATACTGAATGCATAGAAGAAATTCTCATAAAAGCTTTCATTACAAATTTCAGATTAACCTTGGGGATGTTTTTTTGTCACAAGCGTCAGTGCTTTTCATGGTGTTTTATTTCTTTCTGCTTTTGGTACATTTTGGCTTTGACAGTTGCAGTAATTAATAATTATGGTCCATCCATCATCATATAAATAGGTTTTAAGCTTTACACAGGAAGGAAGGGAGGAAGGCTTAGAACAACCTTAAGAGTCTATTTATACCTTGTATTTTCATTCATGTTGTAAGTCGGGATTGACTCTTCACTTGACAATTATTTTAAGGTTTCTAATTACATTATTTTTAGGTTTGGGAGGCATGCATTGTCCCTTTATCCTGTGATGGGATATTGTATCAGTATCATTTGATGAATTAAGTAGTTTTTCAGTGGAACATATCCTGTTAACTTGTAACATGTATGGGGTGCTCTATAGCAGGCATTCTCAAACTGCGACCCTCCAGCTGTTGGGAAACTACATTTCCCATCATTCCCACTGCTTTAGATTATATAAATGCATGATGGGAGTTGTAGTTTCCCAGCAGCTGGAGGGCCGCAGTTTGAGGATGTCTGCTCTATAGAAGATGCTTCCTATTTTCTTGCAGGTCATGGAGAAATAAACATTGCTTTTAGTAACAACCATAACCATTTATGATGACGTCCCAATACGCAAACTTCGTGTTTTTTTTAAAGTCTATTTTGTGATGTAAAAGAACTGTCGCACAGCATAATTAGGCGCATTATACGCCGGGCATGACTTCTTGTAATGGGCCTAAAAAGGCGCATTACTTAATAGTAGCAATAATACGTTGTGCGCCTCCATAACGCAATGCACCTTTTTAGGTGCATTACATACACTGGTAATGATATGTTATGTGCCTCCATTGTGCAGTGTGCCATGATAGGCGTATTACATACACTATTAATGATACAGTTAAGGAAAAAATATTGCACTTCCAGCAAACTTGTGAATTCTTTGATTCTTAAAACTTGTAGCTTTATTAAATATATTTTAAAAGTCCATTTTTTTCAGAGGGGACGGCAAACATCGTGAATGGTCCTCCCTAGAATATATAAATCCTAACGATTACAACTTAAAATTCACATACAATTGACTAATGACACTATAGCTTTTTTAGGATGTGATACTCACAGGCACAGAGAATGATCAAATTCAGTGACTCAATATAGGAAATTACTTCAAAAAACACAATTTTAAAACAGACTCCCTACATCCTAAACACATAATCAACAATATTCCATAACGGCGAGCTAATTCGCCTACAACCGTAATTCTTCCACGAAAGAAAATTCGAAAACAACAAAAAAAGTGATCAAAGATTGAGACAGGGGGTCACTGAAAGATCTTAAATCGGGCCCATAAAAAAAGTGTCTAAAATCAAAAGAAAAGCCCATTGAACAGAAAGAAAGAACAACGAAAAAAAAAAGAAAAATTGTCTTTAGTACAACATATAGTGCACTACAAAAAAATGTTAGAATTATTAAAAACAATCTACCTTTTATATCGCAAAAAAACATGCGAGACACGTTAAAAAATTTCAGATTCATTTCAAAAAGGGGCCCCCCACATTAGGGAATCTATGTCCCAAACCCTTTTTAAAAAATAAAGGCTACAGAAAAAAATTGGGTTGACACCAAAGGTTTTTTTCGCTGGGGACGACAAAGGTGCCAACTGCAAATGCACAACACAAAGGAGTTTTCTTTTATGGTTACAGGGGAAAAAAAAAAAAATTTAACGTATGCCCAATGCAATACAAGAAACTAAAAAATCCCAATCACATGTTCCCTTTGTAAATTAAAAATGTGGGGTTTCAGTAGCAAAAATTAAAAAACCAGAATTTGCAGACATTTCAAATAAAAAAAAACCAATTAATGTTTCTTGGGCCCCACGCCACTTTTAGAATGTCTGGGAGGAGATACTAGCACATTTACCGCAACTAATTTGGGGAGTACATAGACCAAAAAGGAGGAATATACGAAAAAAAAATTCTATCCCTGAAGCATGGGGGATATTTCCGCCTAAACATAGAATTCCATTAGGATTAAAAAAAGCCCATGACATCAGTTTTTACTATTAAATACAAACCATTTCACCAAATTTTACGATCATACCAATAAAAGGTTTTTATTGTTTGCATAATTTTAATTTGTACAGTTTTATTTCCAACATAATAAAGGGAAATGAGGTAACTCTGACATCACACCCCGAATAAGGGACCGCCTCCCCAAACGCGTCGTGGGAAAGCTTTCGAACTGTTAAGGGCTGACCTTTTTAAAAAGGACTTTTAAAAAAATTTAAAAAAGCTACAAATTTAAAAATCAAAAAATTCAAAGTTGCTGGAGTGCAAATATTTTTCCTTTTCCTGTAGCAGCAGGAGACTGGGCCCCATCTCCACTTTCCGTGCAACCAAGTAGGTGAGCTGAATATTCCCTCATATTTTTCATTAATGATACAGTGTGCCTGCTATTTGCGTAATGCCCCTTTTTGGGCGCAATGCCCCTAAAAAGGCACATTAAGTTTACTATGCAAGGTACACCAGATGCCAGATTTTTGAAAGAATTGTAAATTTTAGGGACCCTTTAAAATGATTTTAAAGCGCCCGAAAAAACCCGCAATCGCCCCAATTTTTGGAAATGCCGCCTTTGTGCATCCCATCAGCCCGGCCAAAGGGGCATTTTCTTTACATGTAGTGGACTTAAAAAGGGCTTTCCCCCTTGGGAAACCAAGAGCTGTCTAAGGGGGCCAGGGACAAAATTGAGCCGGGCCCAAGGGTGGGAGGGTACAGGGCAGTAGGCCGCGACTTGGGAAAAGCAAAAAAACAACAATTTTGGCCACAATTTTTAGAAAATGGAAGAAGATGACTGTCAATTTCCTCGGTTGAGGTCCAGCAAAAATCTTCCTTGTGGGGGGAAAGGGTGTTTTGAGAAAGTTCAGGTATAGCGCAGAAAATAATGGAGGGGCCCGGTCAATGACCTGAATAGAGCTTGGGGCCACAGTCCAAAAGATTACTGTAGTTTAACCCCTATACCGTCTGGATTCAATATGCAGGGTACCCCAGACCTCTGCTATACCACGTGTCCAGGCCCGTTTGAAGTTCACCAGGGACCGTCTGCAAATTTTCCGAGGGAGGCGGGAGAAGGAATGGGGCTCAATGGAACCCTTTTTGGTATCAAATCCCCCATGCAGGAGAAGAAAAAGGGGAAAAGAAAAACCCCTAGTCCCTGCGTGAATTTTAGGGGAGGAAACAACATACTTTGGGGGTGCTTTTCTGCAAAGAGGACAGGATGACTTCTTTTGTATGGAAGGGAGGATAAAAGGGGCATTGTACTGCAAGATTTTACCCAACAACCTCCTTCCCTCAGTAAGAGCATTGAAGATGGGTCGTGGCTGAGTCTTCCAGCAGGACAATGACCTGAAACACACAGCCAGGGCAACAAAGGAGGGGCTCCGTAAGAAGCAGATCAAGGACCTGGAGTGGCCTAGCCAGTCTCCAGACCTCCACTCAATCGAAAATCTTTGGAGGGAGCTGTAACTCAGTGTAGCTGAGTGACAGCCCTGAAACCTGAAAGATCTGTATGGAGAAGCAGACGAAAATACCTGCTGCAGTGTGTGCAAACTTGATCATGAACTACAGGAAATGTCTGACCTCTGTAATTGCAAACAAAGGTTTCTGTACCAAATATTAAAGGGGTTGTCTCAGTACAAGGATTTACTTTTATGTTAAAGATCTTGCAAAAACAAGTCACTTTGCAATATTTTGTATATTAACAGTGTCCTACCTATTCCTAGATATCCCACTCTTGTATGGCGGCATTTATTCCTCAGGTCGCTATGGCTACAGACCTGTTCAATCTCTCCTGATAGGCTGCCAGCGCAGGTTGCAATAGCTCCAGTCCTTTTGTCCTCAACAGCTCGTCACTGCAGGCCAGTAGTATCCAGTAGCAGCCAGTAAATTCAAAAATGAAACTGAGACAACAGGACTGAGGTATGATGAATCGAGGTAGTGAGACAACCCCTTTAATTTCTGGAGGGGCCATGAGCTAAAAAGAATATTGAATTTCCGAAAACGCTTTAGTATTCTGCAGATTTGTGGTTCTGCAATGGGATCATTGCTAGCAGAGTTTTAGCAGGCGAGGGGAGAAAAATTAAATAAAAAAAAAAAATATATATATATATATATTCGAGATTCTATATCCAAACATCAATAAACTGTTAGAAATCAAAGGGCAATAGAGATGATGGTTCAGGACTGCAGTAATCAGGCTTAGGTATGCTATGGAGGTGTGAAGTGCATAATTCATAAATGTAGGTGATGGACTGAGTCAATGTCTAAAATTTTTTATTAGATTATATCAGCATAGATATTTTTGTTCCCCTCTTTTTAACCCCTTCCTGAAAGGATTGTCAGTAGCTGAGATAAACAAGCTCTTGTTTTGCTGATGAGAACGTGAACATGATCTGCCAGGGGTGCGTGGTTTCTAGGGACGCTTGTGTACACAAGCGGGAGATAAGAACTGCTCTTACTCTGAAATAAAGCAAAATCAGAACAATGTATTTGGTAATGGTCTTTACCTTTTTGTATATATATGTTTTAAGCTAATCAATAAAATGGGAATACCACTCTAATTGTGTATAGGGCTTGTCTGGTTATCCTTTAAAAGCATTCTGCTGGCCCATTAAAATGTAGTACTGAATCTGTCAGCTGGGTGTCCCTGCTCAATCTGACCTTGTCCAATCAGTGCTGACCAGGTCAGTGTGTGCACGATCAGACCCCTTTTAAAAGCTAGAATGGTAACACCCATCTGAATTATTCACTTCTACATTGCTGAGAGGAATGAGAAGAGGAACAGCATAGAGTTATAAGAGAAGATGCTCCTAAATTGTTATCTCACAGGGAACCATTTACTAAAGCCGCCAGGTTGGGAGACGTCACAGGTCGTCTTTACTTAGGAACTGGTGTACAGAATAGGATCGGGGGACATACTGTCTCAAGTTTTTTGTTTGTGACGTTTTCTGGTCTTTGCGGTTTTAATCTGTGTGACAGAAGTTATGATTAGCATTAATGTTGTGTCGGTTTTGGAAAGAGATCCTCATTAATACACGTTTTCAGTCCTCGTTCTGCTCCTTTCTTTATTGTTGGATTACAGTTCTAAGCCTGGGCTTTATTGTAGCCGAGAATTGTTTAGGATCAACTCAACCACATAATTGCCCCATAAGTGTTCTCTGTGTTTATATAGAACGTGCTGAGCCAAACTCCTCGAAGTGTGTTCTCACCATCTACTTCTACGTGTATAATCGCAGTCCATTGTAGGTGCGCTTCTGCATAGTAGATATATAAGCACAGTCCATTGTAGGTGCGCTTCTGCATAGTAGATATATAAGCACAGTCCATTGTAGGTGCGCTTCTGCATAGTAGATATATAAGCACAGTCCATTGTAGGTGCGCTTCTGCATAGTAGATATATAAGCACAGTCCATTGTAGGTGCGCTTCTGCATAGTAGATATATAAGCACAGTCCATTGTAGGTGCGCTTCTGCATAGTAGATATAAAGCCAGTCCATTGTAGGTGCGCTTCTGCATAGTAGATATATAAGCACAGTCCATTGTAGATGCGCTTCTGCATAGTAGACGAGGTTGGAAAAAGACAGCGGTTTATAGAATTCAACCTATTGTTCCAGAGACGGGGAAACCCCATGAGATAGATGCCAGCTGTCCCACATAAGAGGAAAGATTCCTTCCTGACTCTAAATATGGCAAATCCCTGGAACAGTGTATTGGGAAAAACAGGCTGTTTGGAGAAAGACTCCTTCTACTTTTTATACATTCGCCTGATGTGGTGTTACTAGAAATAATTGGTAGATGAGCGCCAGATTAAACTCTATAGTGTTCTGTGTATTTGAGCTGTATCCTATGGAAGCTCCTTGTGCTTTTTGCACAATTTAATATTGACTGTCCCACCATGAACTATAGAATGTAATATTTATTAATCCTGTTATTAAATCTTATCTTTTACAAAAGGATATTTAAGAGGATAGCGGTTAAATATACATAATGTTTTGTTTGTCATCAGGGCTGTGGAGTCGGCGTCGGTGCCTATTTTGCAGGAGTCGGAGTCATCATAAAAGGGACCGACTCCCAAAATATATAATAAGTTGGTCCAGTTAGTTCAATGCAAGAGCAAGAGGAATTAGGTGCGGCCAGTGCTACTGCTCCCATATCTTCAGCCTCATCACATGAGGAATGTAATTGATGACATAAAGCAGGCAAAGCGCTGCCCCAGGGGAAAAGATTCTGCTCCCATGGCAAACAGATTTCAGCAACATTTTTCACCTGTTTTCAAAGAAGTAGAAGTTCAACCATCCATCACAACTGACTGTGTGTGAGGCAATTCCTTTATACCCTGACATTGTTAGAGATGTTCTCCCTGTGGTCACCGCTTTCCCCCAACCCAAGTTAGTGTAGAGAGGCCGTTCTCTAGCCTGGAAATAATGAGGTCAGGATGTGAGGTCATGTATGCAGATCTATGGAGGCAATACTATTTCTCAGAACAAATTCAGAGACTCCACAAATGTTCCTGCAGTGTTTTGCATATTTACATTTTTTTGTGTTCTAAAGTCATATCCAATAAATATATTTTACACTGACAAGCAAAATGGTAACAATGTTTTGAATTTGTGACTTTCAGGCTACATATCTCGCCATCCAATACAGCTTTGTACATGAGGCTACTGTAATTTTATATACAGTCATCTTACCTATAAATGTGATTTGCAAGCATTTAGCATCTGCTTAGTTCTGCAGATTCTTGTAACTGCAATGTTACTGTTTTGCTCCTAAAAATCAAAATTTTAGTTTTTATTATTTTGTTAGTATTTGGGAAATCCACCTTTTGGTTTTGAATACTGCCTGAAACCTTCTGGGCTCTGAATCAGATTCAAGTATATCTTGACTAAAATCTGATCCCAGGTCTCTTCTACACATTCCCAATGTTGGTGCAGACTGGACTTGGATACAAATACAGCTTTTTCTTCATCTCTACCCACAAGTGTTCAAAAGATCAAAACATTGTTACCCTTTTCTTATCAGTGTCTGTTTCACCTAAATAGCTTGATTATTGTATCATAAGGTGATAAACAGCCTGATGTTACCACTTTACTACAGTAAAGTTATCACTTAAACATGCGCCATGTATGAGGGAGTCAGGAGTTGGAGGTTTGGGAAATTGAGGAGTCGGGGCTTTGGCTTGCCGACTCCACGGCCCTGTTTTGTCTATTATATGAGAGAACAGTAGTCCGAAACTACCACTAAAGCTGTCCAAACTGCACCATGCGTGTCCCTGTCCTCTAACGCCTTTGCACAATCTGACGTATCCGCACGTCCAAACTGTAAACTTTCACGTTGTCATAGGACACAGTGACCGCATCGCTGTTAGGGGTCATTCACACAGCGTTTTTGGATCCGAAAATTGCATCCAAAAACGCAGCGTTTATCGGATCCTAAACGGATCCAACATGCAGCTGTGTGTTTGGATGCGTGTTGGCTGCAGCAGGATCACATCCTATAGTTTTAAATAGGGCTCATGTTGCATCTTTCGGACCAAGAATTGACATGTCCGTTCTTGGAGCGGATCCGAAAGATGCAGTGAGACACTCACCAGAGATCACTCGTGTGAACGCCAATCCGTGTCTCATATTAAGAGCAATGTAAATCAGATTGCTATTTATTAAATACATGTTTGGGTCTGACAGACAGATCCAAACATGCTATGTGAACATACCCTTACAACTGTTACTGATGGTTGCCAATCAGAGCCCTCCCATGCCAGTGTTTGGGTGTGTTTACAGCGACTTCTCCGCCACTAATCCTCAACAATGACCCCACTTGTGTCCAAAAATCTCCAGTGACGGCAACCAAAAAAGTTGTGGACACGCTACGGTTTCCTTGCCCTAGACTGCTTACTGCCCAAGCTTATATAATGTGATTAGTGTCCCCCTGATCACTCTCCATTGACCTCAACCTGTAATCGGTGACCAGAAATCTCCGGTGACCAACGTTTTTGGTAGGTAGCAATACACCTGCCACCCAGCTTTACCCCTGGATTTAGTAGGCGATCATATCTTTGATCCGCAGTGGCATCTGATTGGATTGTCGATTTCATATTTTTTTTCTTGTCTAAAAAATTAAAAAGGGGGAACACTTGCTGTTAAGTTACATCACAAAGGCAAAAAGGTTATTTACAGCGGAGGAGGTATACACCATTGTGTGCTCTGATAGCAGCAGGGGTGAGGAGCTGTTTCCACGCTTATCCCCAAGTGACTCTTAACCCTCTTATCAGCGCAGAAGAGTCACCGATCCTTTGCTACCCAAATTAACATGGGTCGATCTGGACCCCTAGAGTCCCCAAATGCCTCATTTGACTGCCACCTCAGGCATTCAAATTGATACCACAAATTTTTGGTTGATTTTTTTTCCTTTCCCCCCCCCCCCCCGTAAAACCCCCAAAACTCCCTTAATAGTTCGGTGAAGAAAACCCACCATTTTGAATTTTTAAAGGGGGGTGCTGTTGCTTGGTTGGAGTAATTTATGGGGGTGTCTAAAATACCCTTACACTGCTGCTAGTTTATGTTCACACGGCTTATCATGGGACGCGTTTTGCCACGTATTTTGTAGTGTACTGCGCTGTAATACAAGCGAAATGCGCCCCAATCATTACGGTAATGCACAGTTCTCATAGTTCTCCCCGCTTCGGCGGCATGAGTAATGACCATCTATGGGCCGCTCCCCCGTGCCGCAGGAGTACGCACCGATCAGTGCGAGCTTCTGAGCACCCGGGGCCTAATGTACTTGTGTGCTGTGTAGGAGAGGCGGCTATGTCCTGCACAGTTAGTAGATGGAAATAGAAGACTTTTTTTCAACTGCATGCTATCAGTTTTTGTGTGTTTTATAAGGTGCAGACCTTAAAGTGAACCTATTGCAGTTTAATTGCAGCTTTTGTTACATTTTTCGTGTTGTTTTTTTTTTTTCAATTTAAAGATAAAAACATGCGTAAATGTGTGTTCTGCTGCATTTTTGTAGAATTTTTTTTCATTACAAATCATGCGACGAAAGACACCCCCCCAAAAAAAATGCCATTTTTTCTAAGAACGCCGCAACAAAAAAATGCGTTTAGTTTGAATTAAGCTAAAAAGGCACAAGAAACTGTGTAAAAGAGGCCTCCCAGCAGTGCGTGGGTTAACCCCATTTTAGAGCTCTTTATATACAGTAATAAAAGGCTTTACTAGGTAATCTGTTTTTTTTATTCCTCTCCATTTACTAAGCTATGAAGTGTGAGCGGCAGCCAGCTCTGCTTTCCAGGAAAGAACATGTAGAAGGGGCTGAAACATGCGGGATAAAGGGAATGTTAGCATCTAGATGTGTCCTGCAATGTGATGACGTGGGGCTACAAATGTGTGCCATGGTGGATTTAAAGGGTGAGTAATACTAAGCCAATCTCTTCATATTGGAGTGCTGCTTTTCTTTTGGATGTCCCCCATACAGGACGCAGGCCAGGCCAAAGGGATTTTTTAGGGAAAATTCCATTTTAGGGCAAAAAGGAGTATATACAAAACCCCTTTTAGGGTATTGTATTTTCCCCATCTGTTGACAATCATATGCAAATAAATTTTATCTTGGTGGAAAACCCACAGGGGTTTTTTTCCTTGGTTCTTGGACATACCCTCAAAACCCGGCCACTTTTATTAGGACACCTTCCAAATGCTCGTTAACACTTAATTTCTAATCAGCCATCAATGGCGGGAAATCAGGGATTTAGGCATGTAGACAGGTCAAGCAAACCCGCAGTTCAAACCGAGCACATTATGGGGGAAGAAAGGTGATTTGAGTGCCTTTTTAACGGGCATGGTTGTTGGTGCCAGAAGGGCGGTTGATTTTTTCAAAACTGCTGATCTCGGGGTTTTCACCACAACCATCCTAGAGTTTACAGAAAAGGTCCGAAAAAAAAAAAAACTCCAGTAGCGGCGCCCCGGGGGGGCGGAAATCCCTTTTTTGATGCCAGGGGTCAAAGGAGAATGGGCAGACGGGTTGAGCTGATAGAAAGGCAACGTGCCCAAAATAGACCCTTAAAACCCAAGGTGGAAAGAGCATCCTAAACGCACAGTACGGCAAATTTTTGAGGCAAGGGGGGCTACAGCAGCAGAAACCACCCGGGTCCCACTCCCGCAAAGAAAACGGGAAAATGGGCCCAAATTTCCCAAGCCTCGAAATTGGGCAGTAAAATTGGGAAAAAACGTTGCCCCGGTCTGATAGTTTTTTTGCGCGACATTCGGATGGTAGGGTCGAATTTGGGGTCAAAAACATGAAACATGGATCCTTTTTTTTTTTTTCCCCCTTGTATCAACGGTTTAGGGTGGTGGTGGGGTCATGGGTGGAATATTTTTTTTGGACTCTTTTGGGCCCCTTGGTACCCAAATTGAGCATCGTTGCAACGCCACAGCCTACCTGGTATTGTTGCTGACCAGTCCATCCCTTTAAAGACCAAATGTACCCCAAAATCTGATGGCTACTTTCAGCAGGGGGTAAAGCCCATGTCATAAAGCGAATCATCTAGCTGGTTTTTGAAAATGACAATGAGTTCACTGTACCAAATGGCCTCCACAGTCCCAGATCTCATCCAGGGGCCCAAAACCCTTACACATGGGGGTCCAAATAAAGTGCCGGGGTAAGTGTATATAATGTGGGTGTAACCGAAGATCATAAAAGTAAGGCAATTTTTCAACATTTATTCCCGATAATTGCAGGGACGGATTTCGCCCCAATATTACGCCGGCTGCCGTGCAGGGGGCGGGGGGCCGGCAGCTCGCCGGCCCCATAGACATGCATTATTCACGGTGCGTAGACGCCGTAAATAATGTGCATGTCACCGAGCCGGGAGAGGAGATGTAATCCATAGTTCTCTATGAAAACTGGGGATTACTGTAATGACTGGGACGGATTTCAGCCTTATTGGAGCGCAAATACGGAGCTCAATACGGCTGAAATCAGTCCCAAAATAAGCCGTGAACGAGGCCTAAAGCTATGTTCACACAGCTTATTTGGACACGGTTTTCGGAGCGTTTCCGTGCCCAAAACAGTGTCCAAAACGCCCCCAGTTAATTTAATTCCGGGGTCCACAAACTTGTTAAACAGGGGGCCAGTTCACTGTCCCTCAGACCATTGGAGGGTCGGAATATAGTTTAAAAAAAAAAAAAGTTTTACTTTGTGGGTCGATACGATTACAGCGCTACCCAATTAATATAGTTTACGTTGAAGCGCTTTTTTTTTTTAAAAATAAGGAAAGTGTTTTTATTGTGTAAAACATTTTTTTTGCATGGCTATCTTCTGATAGCCATAACTTTTTTTATTTTTCCGTATACAGAGCTATGTAAGTACTTTTTTTTTTTTTTTTGCAGGATGAACTGACGTTTTACTTGGTGTCACAATGGCATTTATGTGGCTTTTTGATCGCTTTTTATTCCATTTTACGTGCTGAGGGATGAACAAAAATCACAATTCTGTGATTTTTTTTTTTTACGCCATTCACCGTGAAGGTTAAAGAACATGACCGATTTATAGGGCAGGTTGTTACATATGTGGCAATACCAAATATGCGTACTTTATTTTTGGATCTTTTTTCAGGCAATGGGTGTTTGTAAAGGGGAAAAGGGCAATGTATGTGTTTTTATTTTATGTGCTTTTTTTTTTTTTACTTTTTCACTTTTCCCCAGAGGAGATTTGTATCCGTATACACAGCATTGCTGGTCACTCACATGACGACATTTGTAGAATTTCCAATGCTGACCACATTTGTTATAGATTCCAGCTCTCCCAGATGACAAGTCTTCTCAGCAATAATCAGGGATGGGGGCCAGGAATAGATCACCGCCAAACTAAAGAAACGTGTAATCTGGGAAAACTGTGTGGAATCTATAACAAATGTGTCTGACATTGTGAGCTCTACTAACGTCTTCACCCAGCTTTCCCAGACACCTGAAAAGCTAAGCAAGAAACGGGGACTGGGAAAGCACATTACAATCCATAATAATTATAGGGCTTCTAAAATGGTGGTTACCTCTGTCCGACCAGATTGGCTCCTGTCTCATGGCTGTTTTGACTGAACCGGGGGGCTCCTGCCCTGGCCCTCCTGGGGAGGGGGGAGTCTGCCCTGGCACTCCTGGGGAGGGGGGGCTTCAGCCCTGGCACTCCTGGGGAGGGGGGATTCTGCCCTGGCACTCCTGGGGGAGGGGGACTCTTGCCCCACACTCTTGGGGAGGGGGGCGCCTCTGCCCCCACACTCTTGGGGAGGGGGGCGCCTCTGCCCCCCACACTTTGGGGAGGGGGCGCGCCACTCTGCCCCCCCACACTCTTGGGGAGGGGGGCGCCTCTGCCCCCCCACACTCTTGGGGAGGGGGGCGCCCCCCCCCCCCCACCCTCGGGGTGGGGGGCGCCCCCGCCCCCACACTCTCGGGGAGGGGGCCGCCCCTGCCCCCTCACTCTCGGGGAGGGGGGCGCCACTGCCCCCACACTCTTGGGGAGGGGGGCGCCTCTGCCCCCACACTCCTGGGGCGGGAACGCTGAGGACTGAAGTCGCATCCTGTGGCAGACCTCAGGAAGTCAGCTTCAGTGACGAGTGTGTGGACTGTGTGTGGGGGGAGAGGCGGGCACTTGGCAGAGGACGGGCGGTGCCTGAGTGACGGAGGGCGGACCCTCCCCCCACTCACTCTGGCACCTCCCGTCCTCTGCAGAGTGCCTACCCCATTCCACCTAAGCTGGCCCCTGCCGTTGCGCTGCTCTCGATGGCCCTCAACGTCACCCGTCACCACCCACGACACCTCCCGCTGCCGCCACCGCCGGTACCATACTGCACAGCACATCTACATCGGCGGCAGCGGGCCGGATAAAATTCCTCGGCGGGCCGTAGTTTGAGGACCCCTGATTTAATTGATTCCTATGTAAAACAGCGTTGTAGTTCACACACAAGGTTTTTACGTGCTTATTTGAAAGCTGTTTTGGGCGCTGAAAAAAGTGTCATGTCAATTCTTGAAGCCTGTTTTAGGCGCATTTTTGATGCGTTTTTTTGGAGCGTTTTTCGACCTGGCTATTAATTTGTATGGGTGAAAACAGTGTTGAAAACCTCGTCCAAAAATGCACCGAGAAATGTGTCTAAAACCTCTTCTGAAGAAGCGTGTTTCAGATGAGGTTTTTGTGCTGTTTTGGGAGTGGAAACGCTCCGAAAACCTCTTTGAAAACGGCGTCAGAATCAGCCATGTGAACATACCCTAAGATTGCTTTTTTTTTTTTTTTGCATGCTGCCGTGCAGTGAAAAACTTTTAGAATTTGGTAGAATGTGTAAAAAAAGAAAAAAAAAAAAGGGCAATTCCAATATTTTTCAGGCTTCTGGTTTATTAAATGATGTACCAACTTCTATTTATGTTTTTGTTTTTTTGGTTAGTGTTACCATAGTCTGACACTATACGGTAACTTTTAGCTATGTTTACTGAGCGGTGTGAGCTGTAGCTCTTATTGGTACCATATTCAAGTTTTTTGTTTTTTTTCCCCCTATTTATTCTATGGTTCTAAAGTAATATTTTATTTGATTGGACTCTCTACTACAGATGGGGGAAGTACAAATATAGATAGATCGTGATCCCTCAGGATACAATATTTTCAACATGCAATGTTCTTTCCGGCGACGACGTATGTTGAATGTGGTTTCAAGATACAATATCTGTGACACTGATCAAGACCGTTATCATGAACATGTTGGGCTATGTTCACAAGTCGTAATTGCAGGGTGTACAGTACGCCCTGCATTTACGCCGGGTGTTGGGTAGTCGCGCTGATATGCACGTAATCCCTGCCCCATTGACAGTCATTACTCGTGGCGCATATTCGCCGCAAGTAATTGACAAGTCGCTTATCTCCCTGCGCATACAATACGATCGTATTGTACACCCGGGGAGAGGAGGCGTAATCCATAGTTCTCTGTTTCTACATGCATCTCACTCGTATTAGAGCGCAAATACGACGCAAAATGCACGGCAAAATTACATCGTGAACATACCCTTACTTGTAAAACCTCAGTATTAATGAAGTACATGCAGTGATTGGTGATCTTACAGCAGCTCTCAGTACAATGCGGTACTCCGTGTTCTGTACGGATTTGTTACATGTGTCAAGATGAGCGTCTTCTTTAAGCACCTAGTGAGTGCCCCATTTTGTTTCTTTCATAAATTGTGTATAAAGTGCATGACTCGAGGAAGATCCTATCCTCAATATAAACGGTGATTTCCAGCAGCTCTTTCTGATGTTCTATGTAAGAACTTGCTTTCTGTATTGGTTCTCTGCTCCGTTTTCTTTGGCCTTCCTTTTGCATTAGGTTTGGGGTCACATTTTGGGGCTTCAGAACCAATTATCTTTTTCCATAGAGCTGAGGTTTCAACATACTTGTCGTCCCGGATCCCATTTATATTGAGGGACCACTCTATAAATGGGGTTTGAACTGTTAGTAATCTCTTAAATGTAGGACTTGGCCACTTTAGAGTTTAGTCAGAAGTGCAATACTTTTGCAGCATTTACAATGTTAGGGGGTCAGAATGAAAGCTATTTGGAACCTGGACATTGCAGGCAGGTTTTTGCTTTAGGACACCCATATCTTACCAATGCTTTCCTGCTAGTTAAAAAACTGCCCATTCGTTGACTTGGCAAAATCTTTAGAAATGGCCATCTCTTATGGGGTATTCCAGCAATTGGTAAGTAACTTTAAAAGAAAGCTGCAACCTTCTTATACACAGTACAACACTAATCCTGCATCCTAAACCTGTAAAATTACCTGTTTTATTATGCTGTTGATCCCTATGTGCTTCTCCTATCCAGTTACATCCCCTCTCGTCATCTGCTGTCATAGACAAATGGTTGTCCCACCTAGAACTCCCAATGCTGGACTGAGCATGCTCAACCAGCAAGCTGCAGTTTAAGAACCGGTCGTAACTCTAAGGCTATGTTCACACAGCAATAATTGTGGGATGTATTTCGTCCCGCAATTACGCTGTGTGCTTGGGAGCGGGGGCAGGGCGGGAGGATGGCAGCCCGCCGGTCCCATTGACATTCATTATTTATGGCGTGTATATGCCGTGAATAATTCACATGTCCCTTCTCTCCCCGCTCGGCGTATTGTACGAGCGGGGAGAGGAGGCGCAATCCATAGTTCTCTATGAGAACTGTGGATTACCGTAAGAACTGGTACGTATCTCGCCCCGTATTTAGCACAGTTTGGCGTGAAATACGGCGTGAGATACGTCCCATTTTAAGCCGTGTGAACATAGCCTAAGGGCTTGTCCCCACGGCACAGGTTATTTGTCGGTTCTTCAGATGGTTTGCGGTTTGAGAAAACAGACAAGCAATGCTCCCCCATAAACTTAAAGGGGTTTTGCCAAGACATCTGTTCCCTACCTCACATGCTGCCGCTGGTCCCCTGGGTCTTTAGATCGGGGCGTTCTCTGCTTGGGTAGTTTTAAAAAAAAAACCAGCCCTCCAGATGGCACTTAGTGTAGTCATCGCGCTGCGAGTCGTGCACGCTGCTGCCGGCATCTGAGAGCTAAGAGCAGGGAGGCAGGGGGCGGGACAAAGACCCAGAATGTAGAGAAACATGGAAGACAAGGAGTAAGGGAACGGAGCAAGTAACTAGAACATAGAAACTCTTAGACATGGAGTAATGGAGCGTGGATAAGAATCTTGAGAACAGCCAGCACTTCCCCCAAGCACAGTCCGGGAAGATTCTGTGCGAGCAGGAAGGAGGGGGAAGTGAGGAGACCACAGACTGTCCTGGCCGGAGAGGGGAGCTACTGCGCATGTCAGGCCGTGTGTCAGGAAGTGCTCGTTCCCGAGGGGGCTTCAGAGGAAGAGTAATGAACCACGCAAGCGCGGCCAAACAGGCAGGAGGCTTAGAACAGGTTGGCTCCAGCTGTACACAATGATAAGGTAACGAAGGCTGCAGCTGTGGCACCTTACACTTTTTTTAATGACATGCAATTAGGAAAGTGCTAAACTTATGATTTCTAAGCATCCCACGTCGACTTTACATGGTGGCAAAACCCCTTTAAGTAGAAAATGTGTGTAGCAGTCCCCACTGCACGGATTTTCCGCCGGACTTTTTTTACACCGCTGGTGGTCCGACAAATTTAGAAGATGTTCATTCTTCCGCCCGGTTTTTGGGCGGACCTTGAGCATGTGGGTGTGTGTGAAGGAGGAGTAAACGCGGCCTAAGTGACAAGATATAAACATCACATTTTAGGCCATTAATTGTGAAAAAAAAATTATTGAAGAGCTTAAATTACTGTATATTGTGGATTTTTTACATTTGTGCCACATGGTTTCAATAGGAGCTTTGAATACCCTTTTAAGCTCTGTCCACACATGGAAACCTTTTGACAAAAACATTGGATGCTAAATGCAAACATGTTTCTTGTGTTTCTGATTTGTTTTTGAAGGTGTTGAAAGCTGTTTATAAACCATTTAAGAACAAACTCTGGTGACTTTGGTGAAAGAAACAATGTTTTCTGTTTCAAGTGGATAATAAAGAAACAAGGTTTGCTTGTCTGGACAGATTTGTCAGCCCTCCGGGGAACCCTCCCCTCCCTGGACACTACTCAGTCCTCTTTTACATTGTGCTGTGTAAACAGGTTTTATTCTTGCTCCTGGGTTGTATCTATTCTGTTATCACTTTTTAGAAAATAAAATGTGAATGGAACTCTTAAATAAGTTTTAAAGTCTTTTCCCATAATTCTGTAAAATACTTTGGGATAGAAGAATTCTGTACAGAAATAGGTAAAAGAAGAATGATGCTTTACCCCTTAAGCCGAACGCCTGACCAGAACATTTTTTTAGTTTTTGCCTCCTTGCGTTTCAACAGTTGTAACTTTATTTTTTCAATGACACAGTTGGATAAGGCCTCTTTTTATTTGAGACAAGTTGTACTTTATGGGGGAATAGTTTTAAGTTCACTTATAAATAATTGCAGTATTTTTTTTAACACCATTTACATTTCACACTTAATAACTTGTTAGATTGTTAGATTAATTCTACAGGTTATTACAGTCATGTGGATACCTAATATGTGTAGGTTTTTTCTTTTGTAATTTATGCACAATTATTTTTTTACTAAATATTTATTTTTATTTTTTTTTTTTTTTTACACATTTTCTGTTTTTTTTTTTTTTTTTATTTTAACTTTTTTTTTTGACTCCCATGAAGGGAGAACTGTTACATTTTTTAATTTTTTTTTATACTTCGTAATGTATTAGCATATTCATATATGCTAATACATTATAATCTGTGTCAGTCTGACACAGGCAGTGATCTGGACAGCACACAGTGCGTCCTGGTCACTGGCCTAGTACACAGACAAATCTGGGGCCACTCTAGGTCACCAGGGCTGACTGTGCAGCCGTCCCTGAGCTCTGTCGGGTCACCGGATGTTCTGATCACCCGTCAGAGCAGGGGAACCCTTTGATTATGCTGCGGCAACGCACCACCGCAATCAAAGGGTTAAAGCACCGGGTTGAGGAGGTTTCCTCTGCTCCCCGGTGCTCGCAGGACATGCTCTGGGATCAGGGCTGTGTAGTACAGCCCTGATCCCAGCGCAGTTGTGGTGTCGGGTGCCGAAAACTCCGATGTCTGCAGCGACGGCAAAAGATGTCGCCGCAGACGAACGACCCACACCAGCCGAGGCCAAAAGACGGTGCGTGGTCGTTAAAGGAAATTGTGGACCGATTTTTTTAGTTCCACATAGAGCACAAGGCTTTTTGTAATAGCCAAGAACAGGATACATTTATGTATGCACAACATCCTAGAAGAATCTTTTCAGAGTGCAGTGTTGGTGCAGACTGGACTTGGGTACGAATATAGCTTTTTCATCAACTCTACCCACAAGTGTTTGATTGGCTTGAAGTCTGGGGACTGTGGAGGTCAATCCAGCAACTCTACTTCATTGTCATTGATCATTCCTTCTCCAACCTTGATGTATGCTTCAGGTCGTTGTCCTGCTGGAACACTATGTCATCCTTTTCATACCTATAGTACTCGAGTGTATGAAGTAACTCATCTTGTAGGACACTCTCACATAGAGCTCAGCGTTGAGATCAACATTGATCCTGGTCAAGTATCCAACATCTTTGGCTGTGAAACATCCCCATATCCTCAGGCTTCTTCCACTGAACCTGACAGTTCTTCCAGATTCTCGACCCATTTGCATCAATCAGGGTCTATTGACTTTCATCTCATCACTCAAAATCACCCGTTTCCAATCTTTCATTTTTCGTACCTTTTTTGGGCCATCATTCCAGACCTGTATAATTCATGTTGGCATGGACATCTGTGATCTCACTCTTAGGAACCCTACGAGCCGCCTCCAGTGCCGTATCTGTCGTGTTAGAATTGATAGACCTTTGGATGAGCCAACTTGTTGACTCTGTTATTTTGCCTGAACTTCCACCTCTTGGCTTCTGAATGGATGGATGGACTTCATTTTATATCTTTCCAGCTGTCCTGGCCTCACATGATGCAGTTTGGCAATTTTCTTTGCCAAGAGACTGCTATTGATGAACTGGATGATGGTGCTTCTCTTTTCTTGGGAAATCTTCTTCATGGCTGCTCGAACCAGTGACCTTTCGCGTGGGAATTCGCCTAATAACACACTGAGCTATTATTGAATATGAGAACAGGTTGTAATTTGTTGTAACAAGACAAAAAAAGATTGTCCCACCACCAGGAGCAAAACGGTAACAATGCAGTTACATGACAAGAATCTGCGTAACTAAGTAGATGCTAAATAGTTGAAGGTAAAAGTTATGTATGAGATAGCCAAGATGGTTGTCTATGGTGGGAGCCTGAAAGCTGTAGTGAACGATGAGATATAGAGCCTGAAGGCACAAGTTCAAAACATTGTTACCATTTTGCTTGTCTATGTAAAATATATTCATAGGATACGAATTTAGAACACGAAAAACTTTAACAAATTGCAAATATGAAAAACACTGCAGTAAGTGGGGAAAAAAACGTTTTTAATAAAAACGTCCTCAATAACATTTGTGGAGTCTATGAATTTTGTTCTGAGAAATAGTACTGCCTCCATCAGATCCTCCTCCATAGAGGACCACAAGTCAGATCTCATTATTTCCAGGCTAGAGAACGGCCTCTCTACACTAACTTGGGTTGGTGACAAAGCGGTGACCACAGGGGCAACATCTCTAACAATGTCGGGGTATAAAGGAATTGCCTCATGCACAGTCAGTTCTGATGCATTATTGAACTTTTCTATTTCTTTGAAAGCTAGTGAAAAATGTTGCTGAAATCTGGTCAATCCGTTTGCTATGGGAGCGGAATCTTTTCCCCTGGGGCAGTGCTTTGCCTGCTCCATGTCATCAATTACACTCCTCATGTGATGAGGCTGAAGATATGGGAGCAGTAGAACTGCTAAGACCAATTCCTCTTGCTCTTGGCACTGTATTGAACTAACTGGACTAACTCATTATATATTTAGGGAGTCAGTCCATTTTTTTAACGACTCCAACATTGGGCACGGACTCGACTCCACAGCCTGGATGCGTATTTCGGTTCCAAAAATGGATCCAACACGCCATGTGAACATACCTTAAGTAATCCCCCTATTTGTTTGAGCTGTGCGTGTGTGTGTGTAATTAATATATATATACTGAATATATATATATATGGTATATAAAATATGTGTATGTGTGTGTGTATTTATTATTTATATATATATATATATATATATTATTATATATATATTAATAATATAAAAGTGTGTAAAAAAATATATAACACACACAGTACACAATTTTATTTATATATATATAATACTATATATTATATATTCAGTACACACATATATAATGTGTGTACGGAATATATATATAAAATGTGTGTGTGTGTGTATTGTGTATATATATATTATATTATATATATATATTTATAATATATATATATATATATAATATATATATATATATATATTATATATATATATATATAATATATATATATATATATATATATATATACATTTTTTTTTTTTTTTTATAAAATCATACAAATTCAAGCATATTCCGGGGACTCTGGATATTAGGAAGCAGTAGTCAGCCCCTTGAAGCGTGCACCCATCCATGACCTCTCGGGAGTTGTGTAACCTGCATTTCGGATTGCACTCACATGACTGGTTTTGTGTGAAATCTATTGGTGGTGTACAGAGGCAAATTTGTACAGTGAGGTTCAAGTATGTGGACAGTGACCCAGTTTGTCCTGATCACGGTGTCCTTTGAAATGCTGCTTAGCTTCCCCCTCGGAGGAGCATCCTGTCCCATCGTTCCCAGCTCAGATACACATCCATCATGGAAAATTAGAGTGTTGATGTTCTCCAGACCTCGGGAAGACACAGCGCTGTTCCCTCATTTGTTTCTGTTTACATTCCTACCAAAGAACACATATGTGTTTGTGAATTTCAGTTCAAGCCCATGGTTACCTCCTCACTACTTGCACACTGTATTGTGCCAACAACTGTTCTCTTTATTGTGAGCTTGCTGTGCTGGGTCATTGGTGGTCCAGTGTGCATAGACCAGATCTACACACCCTTGTCTGAGCTCAGGACCACATTGCCCGAGTGAACCAAGTCCTTGGGCTGCAGTAAAACTTAAATGGCTATTGCTTTTGATATGTCAAAAAGGCCTCAGGTAGTTTGTATCTCTAATCTACCACTTTTTTTTTTTTTTCTTGCCATACATAGTTAAAGGGGTTGTCTCAATACAAGGATTGCTTTTTAGGTTAAAGATCTTGCAAAAACAAGTCACTTTGCAATGTATAGCCATTAACAGTGTCCGACCTATTCCTAGATATCCCCTCTTGTATGGGCTGCATCAGCTCCTCAGATCGCTATAGCTACAGACCTGTTTGATCTCTTCTGATGGGCTGCCACAACTGGTTGCTATAGCTACAGACCTGGCTTCTACTGCAGCCTAGTAGAAGCCAATAAACAAAATGAAACCAACAAAACAGGACTTGAATTGATGTAGTGAGACAACCTCTTTAAGGAGACCTTTATTCAGTCAATAAAGCCGTGTTTACGGTCTCCTGTTCCTGTTCTACATGTGACTGACTCCTCTAATCTCTATCATGTAAAAAGTCACCAGACCTAAACCTTTCTGTGACCAGATGGTTTGAGAGCCTAACTGAAAACCCAGATGTAGTCGTCCACAGCGACAGCTGATGTGCAGGTGAAATGCGGAGTCACAAACTAGCCGAAGGTCAGGGTAGGCGTTTTTGTGGTCAGAAAACAAGTTGAGGGTTAGGGCAGGCACACACTGGAAACAAAGTAATGGAACAAGCCGAAGTCAAGAACCAGGGTTCAATGCAGCATCAAACAAGATTTGCTGGAGAACCAGCACAAAGATCTGGTACAGATGTGGGGAAGTCATTTCTTTTCATAGCCACCAGTTACCAGATATAGGCCGGAAGCCGATATTGATTGTGCACTGGCCCTTTAATAAATCTAAAAGAGCTGGTGTGCATTCTCTACAGATGTATGCACAAAAGAGGTCGGTCATCGGAACAGCTACAGCTGGGAGGTCATTGGAACGGCTCAAGACCCATGCACGGTAATAGCCAAGTCATAATAATAAAAATAATGAATAAAGTTTAAAAAGAGAAGAAGCCTAAAATAACAAAAGTTCAGGTGTCCTTATCAGATGTGTAGCTTCTACCCGGCTTCTCAGGGCATGTCCCCACGGCACGGGCTCTTATGGAAAATCTGTGCAGCAGTCTCCACTGCACGGGTTTTCTGCCTGCCGGTTTTTCCGCCCGCCGGCGGAACATGCACAATCTTCCGCCCGGTTTTCGGACAGAATATGTGCATGTCAATGGGAAGGGGGAAGTCTTTTCTCCACTCATCGTGGAGAAAAGCCGCCACACCCCCTCCCCTGCGACTGTGTGCATGGTACTAAAACAGGACAAATACTAGTCGGATAAACTGACCGATATTTGTCCTTTGCTGTGGGAGCAAGCCCTAAGGCCGTGTTCACACGGCTTATTCCCGAAGGATTTGTGAGCCGTATTGAGCTCACAAATCCGCCGTGAATAAGGGACGGGGGCGGGGCCGGAGCGCGGCGGGGGCGCCGCTTCCGGCCCCATAGACAATGCATTGTTTACGGCGCGTATGCGCCGTAAATAATGTGCATGTCACTTTCTCCCCCCGCGGCGGATTCGCCGTGCTTGGAGGAGCGACAGAATCCACTGTTATCGGAGAGCAGTGGATTACCGTAATTACTTCGACGGATTGGTGCCGTACTGCAGCGCAAATCCGGCGCGGAGTACGGCACCAATCCGCGGAGAAATAAGCCGTGTGAACGAGGCCTTAGAATTGATTTAACCTTTGTGTGCTGTGTATGTTACCCAATGTCTGGTGATGGTAGAGTTCGAACTCCAGTTATAGAAATTTTTTTTGTACTAGATTTCAAGTGTGCAACATAAGTAGAACTTTTCTAAAAACAGTGACCATATTGAGGGGTAGTACATGTGATTTAGCCTGGGTTGACACCTTGCAGTTTTCTTTAAAAAAAAAAAAAAAAAAATTAACTGTAAAACAAAGTGATTCCATTTAGTAAGCACATTAAAAACATGGAAAAACACTTTGTGCCTTACGCAGTGAAGCTGTATGGACAGATGCTGTAAAATTTAGAACAGGTCACTGCTTATTGATGCCGTCACTCTCGGCTTTCTTATGCCTATAGTGAACCTGTCACATTAAAAATCTGATCTGCAGACAGCATGTTCTAAAACAGTTTTTTTTAAAAGATTTAGTAGAACTTGTAACTTTATTCATTTAATTAAATGCTTATTCTGAGTTAAGGAGTCCAGTGGGCAGTCTTATCAATGATTTGACAGCTCTTTCTGTACGCACACTTATACCAGGATAACTGACACCGCCTACTGGACTCCTTAACCTAGAGTAAGCAGTTAATGAAATGCATAAATTACATGTTCTGCTGAATGTTTCCCTACAAAGCTATATAGCAATCTGCTCCGCTCCTTCTGCTCTGTATCATGCTGCTGGCAGTTTAGATGGCATGATCACTGTGACAGGTTCCCTTTAAGGATCTCTACTAACCTAGACGATGTAATCAGTTCTCCTGTATTTGGTCATCCACATGGACTATGTTGAATCCTGTGTTGGGCTGAGAAGGGTGAATGGTTTACGGCAGTGATGTCAGGCTCTCTTGTGCACATGCAACCAGCGGTCATCTCTGCTTCCCAGCCCTGCTCATCACTTTCAGATTTCTCAGCAAGAGCTTTGCGTGTAAGGAAATGAGGCTCATGGTCTGCTCTTGGTAAATACATAAAACCAGGCTGCTGAATGGGCACTTACATCTATGCACGTACTTCTTTTTTATATGTAGTATTGTTAATATTTTTTATTTCTTCTCTTTTAAACACGTTAACCAAAAGTATTTTTAGCCTTTGACAGATTGCACATTTGGACAGACACAACTGCAGGTGTCCAGATTGTTTTATGACTCAGGCTCTCCATTTTCCTCAATATGTCTAGTTTTCTCCGTCCAGAGAATTCTAAGGAAGGGTCAAGTTTTTTTTTTTTCCTTTTTCTTCTCACCCATGCTTGTCCTACTCCAATACTGAATTACTGTTCTGCTGTTTAATGAGTGACTTTAATTAGAACTTATTTTTTTCAGAATTCCTATTCCATTGTCATGCAGTATATGTCAATTTCAGAGTGCATAAGATGTTTGTTTTTTTCCAAAAACACACAACCGTTTTAAATACCCTATAGTATTGAAGATCAATATTTAATATCTCCTTCAACAAATATCTTTTTCATGGGCATCACAAGGCTAAGTAGCAGCAGTTATGTGTTCACTTTTTTGTTTTGGCTCTGGTGTACAAAGTTTGTCACTGCTTAAGATCATTATGTAAGTATGTTTCTGTAGAACTCTAAATATACAGAACCCTATCTTAAAGGTGTTGGCTATTATTTAGAAAAGGGTTTTTTTTTTTTTTTAACGGGGTTTGTATTAAAAAAACGGCTTAAAAGGGGAGTATTTCAGTCCTAATTACGGCGGGTGCGCAAATTAGGTGGAAAAGTCCCCAGCTAATTACGGTACCCCACAGTTTCATAGAGAAACTATGGATTCGTTCCTCCCTGCTGACAATACCCCGGGGGGGATAAGTGACATGTGAATTCCGCGGCGTATACGCCCGTGGTAATAAATGTCTAGGGGCGGCGGGTTCAGTCCCCGCCCCCGCTCCCGCCCCCCGTCCACATGGCGTAATTGCGGGGCGTACTTACGCCCTGCAAATACACCGTGTGAACATAGCCTTACTTGTAAAAGCTGCCTCTTTCCACCCTGCTGCTGGTCCCAGTGTTCCCTGCCGTCGCCATCACAATAATCGGTAACGTAAAACTGCAGCCAGTCATTGAGCAGTTCCAACGGTCACAAGCTGTTTAATCATTTTTATTATTTCCTTTTTTTTTTTTATTTTTTTAATCACCCCTCCCCCAACAAAAACAAGTTTTACCTTTACCACCCAGTTTAAATCAATAAATGGTCATTTTATTACTGCCAAAAATATAGAAGCGGTTAGGTCCTTTGAGCCTTGAATATTGAAAAAAGGGTCCAAAAACGTGCTTTTATTTTAGAATTTTTAAACTCTTCGGGCCCAACTGCTATTTCTCCTCCTCCCCACCCGTTTTTTTTTTTTTTTTTTTTGTTTCTCCCTTCAGTCACATAATTTACATTGCAATTGATAAACTTAATTTCTAGTGCTGTTCTAAAAAAAAAATCTATTGATTTTCATGGCTATGAGACGTCAGACCTGACAACCCTTCAAAGAGAAATGATTGTTGTTGTGCCCCTGGCAGGAGGGTCTGTGACCCAGGTGTCAAGGTTTGTTTTCTTGACTACATTTGCATGGAAAAAAAAACAAAAGATTGCAGTGAAGTAGTTTTTGGTGTCGTCTGTTGTCGCTTGATGCAATGGGGCGAAGGGGAAAACCCAATCGAACCCCAAGGAACATAAGACTCGCTCTACTTGCTGTAGAGTGAAGCAAGTTTAGTGGTGTAGTGCAAAAACAACGACACATATCCGAAAGAGACAGTGCACAAAGCAGTTTTTTAACGTACTAATTTTAATGATTTGAAAAACTGGTGAGAGTGGCAATGTTGAGGCAATGCTGCTGGACGGGATTGAGAGATGAGCTAGGCAGATCCCCCGGGTGCAAGTCAGTCAGACCCCTTGAAGGGGGCCCCCCCGACGATGGGCCACAAATGCATTTAGTACGGATAAGTTTATTGTGTTTGCGTTTGGCTTAGGAAGCATAACTCCTGAAGTTGGCTGCAGACTAATACATTTATTATTCCTTGGTTGCAGAAAATGGCCTGTTGAACCCTTTCGTGATGGTTGCGGGAATAAAATATAACACACGAACCCCTAATGTTGAACATCCATTGAGTGTCAGTAGCTGAAGAGGCAATGCCTCCGCAGTGGTTTGTGGTTTAAAAGGGGGGTTTTTCCCCTTTCAAGGGTTTTCTTTTTATGTTAAAAATCTTGCAAAAAAAGTCACTTTGCAATTTTGTTTCCCTTAAAAGTGTCCTTCCTATTTTGGGATTTCCCTTTTTGTATGGGGGGATCAGCTCCTCAGGTCGCTTTGCTTTTTTGATCTCTTGATTGGCTGAAAAACTAGTTGCTATTTGTACAGACCGGTTTTTTACTGCAGCCCAGTTTGGGAAACCAGTTAAAACGCCTTTGAATTCAAAGTGAAAACCAAAAAAGAGGGGCTGAGCTAAAAATGAATCAAAAGTAGTGAGACAATCCCCTTTTAAAAATGTGAAGTATTGCTCCCCGGGGGGCCTTTCTAGATTTGGGGGGGGTTGGCTAAGTTTTTTGTTGGAGTGTGGGGGCAGGGGAAGTGGGCCCGCAAGGGACCCGGGCTTTGCCTGGGGTTTTGGGCATTGGCCTGGTTGGTATCCATTGATTAAATAATGCCCTTTATTAGCTGCCCTTTTTAATATAATTTTGTTAAATTGAAAAAAAAATTGCTGTATTTCTTTACTTTTTGGGTTAAAGGGGATTGCTAGTAAATTTCCCTTTTTGGGTTTGGGCACTGGCCTGTGACAAACTGCTAAGCAAAAATGTTTTAAAGGGAAAGGAAAATTTAGGTTCTTTGTAACTTTTTAATTAAATGTATAAGCCCCCTTCCCTAAATGTAGGAATCAATTAAGGGTTTCCCTTTACGGACAAAGCTTTGAAAATGGGACGGCCACCACAGCAAACACCCCAGCCAAAACCCTGCTGCTCGGGAACGGCAAAAAAAGGAAAAGGGCCTCCCCAAACAACAAGGGGCCGCCATGGCACCAACACCAAAAAAAAGGGAAAACCTTAAATTTTCGCCTTTCTGTGTGTTCTCACCAAACAGACTGCATAAAATTTTCTACCATTTTTCTTTCAGTCTCTTCTACCATTTGACCAAGGGGTTTTTAATTTAGGGCGTTCTTGCACCAATGCCAAACAAACAAATTGAAGAAAGACCTGTTTAAACATAACAAAATTATAGAGAGAATTAACGGGCTGCACATCCACATGCTATGTATTGATCTACGGTACCACCCAAAAACCCTAAAACAATAGCACAGGGTTTTCGCTTGAGCTTTATAAGCCCAATTGCCACTTTGTGTTGCCTTTTTTTTTTTTTTTAAAAGGTTTTTCCCTTGGTTCTCCTTTTTTAAAATTTGTTTAAAAATGTGTTTTTAAAGGGGGGTTGTGTCAATTTTATGAATTCATCTTACTCGTCCTGTTTTTGGGGTTTCATTTTGACCCTTCTGAGGAAACCAGGCCCTGAAAACTATAGGGGAACCAGTAGGGCGCCTTTAGGCGAGATTGAAAGGTCTTAGCTAAAGAAACCGGGAGGAGTGGTGTGCCCTTTTTAAAAGGGGAATATTAGGAATAGGTTGGACATTTTAAAAGGACTTTATTGCATAGTGACTTTTTGAAAAGCCCTTCAACAAAAAAAAGCTACCCTTGTAATTTAAGAAAACCCCCTTTAAAGTGAAGGGACCCCACTTAAGAAAAGGGTTTCCCGTAAAATGGCAGTTAGTAAACATTTTGATCAAACTGTATAATCCCAAGAACCTTGTGTTAATTTTTTGTAAAGTTTTGCTTGGCAGCAGCAGGTTGGTTTGTGGATGGGGTGGTTTCCCGTGTTTTCCCCTCTCCTTTTCTACGTTTGATAATACACGTCAAATTCAAATGCAACTAAAAATAAAAAAACACCACTATTCAAGTTTTTGTTTTAAATGTATCCTAAACAGTAATCCTTCCCAAAGTTTTTTGTTTTACAAAGGCGGGTTTGTTGTCAGGGAAAACCTTCTGGGCCCCGTTTTGGGCCCTTTGGGCTTTTAAAGGGGTTGTCTCATTTTGGGCTTTTAAAAATGTCATTTAGCTTTATTTCATTCATGTTTCCCTTTTATTTGGTCGGGGCCTGGGGGGGTAATTTGCATATGAGCTCCATGTTTTTCAAACTTTGCTAATTAGTTAGATGAGAGAAACCCCCCTTTCTACCGGGTTTTCCCGGGAGAAGCTTCAGAGCAAAAGTAAACAGTAGAAATTTAGTTTTCTTTTGTCTAAAAGATCAGTTTAACCCAAGCTCTAAGGTGCCGGGGAAATTCTGTGCCAAAAAACCTGTGTGAGGGACATCCTCCCTTTACCCGAAAAAACAAACGCGGGGAAAAAAAGTGGTCAGTCACTTAGAAAAACCTGAAAGCCCTAAGAAGGGGGAAAAATTTCTTTGTAGCTCCTAATTAAAAAAAGGGAAAAAAGCAAATTTTTGGAAAACGCCCTTAAGTTATTTTTCCCCCTAAGGTTGAAAGCTTTTCTTTGTGTGAGAAACCTTTTTTAATTTTAAAGAAAACCGGGCCCAATAGTTTTTGCCCCTTGGTAAAGGGCAGAAAAAGTATTTGTCAGACTGCTGTTTCCAGCGCTTGTGTCCCTTTTTTTCTGAAAGTCCCTTTTATTTTTTGTGTTTTTAAATTGCTCAAAATTCTGCAGTTTTCAGCCAAAAGAGTCATTGAAGAGTCCCTTCAGAGTTGTTTTTTTAAAAGCCCGCCCCTGATGTGGCTACGTCAAACCTATTTTGGGAAATGGGTTTAAAAAAAACTTTGTGAAAAAAATTCTGTGGGGGGGAGCTACCCTTTGGTGGGGGAGCTAACCCCTGCTCATGAAAAGGGTTTTTGGAAGGGGGTTTAAATGCTCTAAAACCCCAGCATTTTTACAGAATAAGGGGCAAGGGGGAAAAAACAGTATGTCGGGCCTGGGCTTGTGTTTGCCCTGGGGAAAAAGGGGGGCTTAACCAAAGGGGCGGGTTTTCTTTTTTTAAAGGGTATTTTTTGGGTTTTTTTTAAAATTTCTCTTTATTGCCTATTAAAAGGCTTGGTTTAGAGGGGTCATTTAAAATTTTCCTGGGGAAAAAACCCAAATTTGAATAGCCTTTCATAACCCTGAGTTGTATCCTCCTCCTTTCGTTCCTTCTGAATATATTAATAAATTGATTAGTTTTTTAGTTTAAAAAAATTTGTTTTCCCCCGGGCCCTTTCACGTTTTTTTGGGCTTTAACCCGTTTGTTTTGGCCCGTATCAGTGTTTCGGGATGCACAGCTTTGGTAATAAAAATGGTAACGTGTCGATTTAAGTTCCCTCAATTTCCAGGGAAATTTAATGGAAAAATTGCAACCCCCTAAGTTTCAAGGACGGATCAAAATCTTTTTAAGGGGATGTAAAAACGGATAGGGGTCGAATTCGTTTTAAAATTCCGACCAGTTTTTTATGTCTTTTCAAAGGTTTTTGGGGGGCGTTCTGTCTGCAGTTTGCGGTTTCCCCGTCCCCAAAAAAAATTGAATTTGCACAACAAAAAACCCAAGAAGATTGTGTTTTTTCAATTTTTTTGGAAAAAACCAGCAGTGAAAAAACCCTTCAGTGTTTGGGGTAGGAAAAGAATTTTTTGTTCGTTTATGGGGATTGTTTCTTGTTGGTTTTAAAATGGGTTTCCCAAAAACCCAAAAACCGTTTTGGAAATCGACTAAGAAACCTTTCCGTGGGGGACGGGGCCGGGGTTTGCATAGGAAATTAGAATACATTTCAAAAAAGGGATATAACTGCATTTCTGGGGCTGTTTATTGGCCCTTTAATTTTGAAAAGTGTGTGTCCTTCTGACTCTTACCTGTTTTATATAAAATTGTATGGTGTGCGACGTTTTTTTCCCCAGTGTACCCCCGTCTTGGGAAATTTTAGAAAAGTTTAATTTTTTATTGACTAAAGGAATCATTGGGGCTCTTAAACCCGCAAGTTTTTGAAAAACGTTGTCTTGGTTTAATTTGAAAGGGGATTTTAAAAAAGGCAACTACTTTCCAGTTGTCCTGGATACTATGCCCACAGTGACCCCCACATCTTTTTACTCTTACAGTGTTCCCGTTTTATCCCATGGTGGGGTGTGTGTGTGTGTTTTGTGGGTGTGTATATATTTATATATTATTTATATATTTATTTATATATATATATAAATACCACAAAACCCTCACCGGGCCCTTTTTTTTAGGTACCCATTTTTGTAAAGGGTTTGGACCCCCCCTTTTTCCTTTAGTTTTCCTCAATTCTTGTGGCCTGATTCCAAAAAGGTGTTGAAAAGGGTTCCCCATTTTGGGACCCCGGGGCCCCAAAGGGTTTCCCAAGGAAAATATTCCCCACAAACCCTGGCACCCCCAACCAGCCTGAAAAACCCTTGATACAAGGCGGATGGTTTATGCTTTTATGTTTTTGACGCCCAAAATTTGAACCCCTTAAAAACCCAAAGTGCGCGAAAACGAGGGCTAAACAGGAAGGCTAGTTTTTTTTAATCTTCTACTGTTTCCAAATTTTGAAAGAGCTTGGGCAAAAATTTGGGGCCCCGGGTTTCCCGGGTTTTTAGCGAAAAAAGGGTGGCCCCGGTGGGGGGTTTTGTGCTGTAGCCCCTTGCCCAAAATTGCCCTACTGTGGTTCAGAGATGCTCTTTGCCCTTTTGGTTGTAAAGGGGGGGGCCATTTGAGTCCTGTTTTTCCTTTCTATCGCTCGAAACCCCGTTGCCCTTTTCCTTTGACCTCTGGCATCAAAAAGGCATTTCCGCCAAAAAGGGCTGCCGCTCCTTTGGGTTTTTTTTTTTCTTTTTCGGACCATTCTCTTAAACCCCGAGATGGTTGGGGCGTTTAAAATCCCTGGAAAACAGCAGTTTCTGGGAAATTTTCTCAGGGCCCAAACCCCTTTGGCCCAACAACCATGCCCCGTTTTAAAGGCAAAAAATCCCTTTCTTCCCCCTACCCGATTTTCGGTTTTTAATGCAGGGGAATTTTTTTGGCCTTTTTAATTTCCCCAAATTTACTGGTTGCCGCCTGTGTTTTGGGGGATTGAAAATTAAAGGGTTTTTGAGCAGTTGGGGCGGGGTTTCCCAAATTTAAAAAAGGGGGGGTGTGTGTGTATAGGGGGGTGTGTTTGTGTTTGTTGGGTGGGTTTTAAAAAAATCACAAACACCCCAAGGTTTTTTAAAGGGGTGATTCCGTGTCAGGTAAGATGAGTGTGGTCACTGTGGGGAGATATCCCGTATTTCCGCCCTGGGGGTTTAAAGGGCTGTTTTGAGGTGTAGTCCTTATAGAAAAATTTTAAGTGGTTTTTATTTGGATTAGCCCTGGGTTTTTTGTTTGGATTCCAAATGTTCCAAAATGGAGGGATATTGTGTTTTGCTTGTTTTAAAAAGTGAGCTGACGTTTTGCTGAAGGGCTTCATTTCTTCAGGGATCCAAGAAATTTTTTCCCCGCATAATATCCAAAAAAATTTTTGTTATTAATCTCCTGTGGAAAAGTATTTACCAAACCTAATTGAAATTGGGTTTCCCGCAGCCGGCGTGGGGCCTTGATTAGTGTTGTTGGGGCCAAATAGAGACTTGGTCCCCAGTAAGCCCTTTTTTTTTTGTGACCGGGGAAAAACTTGGAGGTGATGTGGGGAAAAATATTTTAGCAGACATTTGGGGTTTCCAGTTTTGGGTTCCCGGGGCTGCAAATTTTGGGTTTTAGATCCAAAAACTTTTTCCCCGTTTCTTGGGGCCCTTAAAGGGTTTTTTTTTTTGATTTAAAAAAAATAAAAATAACTGATTATATTAAATGACGGCAAAGTCTAGGTACAAGTAGGAATTAGTTTTTAAATCGCTGTGATGCCCCAAACTGATTATTATTTTTTTTATTTTAAAAGTTTGGGAAACCCCGTAATAAAAGTATTGGACTTTATGGAGGGAAAATACAAAAGTATGTTTTTCAAGGCTAAGAATTTAAGCAATTGAAACCATAGAGGAGAGAAGCTGACTCTGTGGGTATATTGGGTTAAATGATAAAAAAGAGAAAGTGGGGCTCTGTGTATATTGGGTTATATGATCGAAAAAGAGGGCCGGCTCTGTGATAGGGTTATATGATAGGGGGAGCTGAGTCTGTGTTTGGTTTTTTGATAGGGAGCTGAGCTCTTGATAGGGTTTTTTATGATAGAGGGGGAGAAACTGGGGTCTGTGAATATTAGGGTTATTGTTTGAGGAGAGGTGCTGGCTCTTTTGGTTTTAATCAGGGTTTTTTTGAGGAGAGGAGCTGAGCTTGTGAAGGGTTATAAAGATAGAGGAGCCTTTAGCTCTGTGATAGGGTTATATGATAGAGGGAGAAAGCTGGGGCTCTGTGATTTTTGTAGGGTTATAAATAAAAGATAGAGAAACTGGCTTTTTTGATAATTTGGGTTATTGATAGGGGGGGGAAGCAGCTGGCCCCTGTGAATTATTTGGGTTTTATTTATAAAAGGGAGAGTTGAGCTCTGGGTTTATATAGGGTTTTATGATTTGGGGGGAAAAGGGGGTTTAGCTCTTGGGTATATAGGGTTATAGGGTTGGGGGGGAGCAACTGGCTTGTATAAATTGGGTTATATGCTAGGGGGCAAGAAGCTGAAACTATGTTTCTCCTTATTTCCTTTCCTTCACCCCCCCTTTTCCCCACCCTTTTGGGGTTTAAGTTGGGTGGACATTAAAACTTTTTTTTTTTATTTGTTTCTAACTTTGTAATTGGTTTTGGCGGGCGCCTCGATGACCTACAACGGTGGTAGGGCCTGGGGGTTTTCCCCCAGCAATATC
>JAODAL010016438.1:0-80679 GCA_025379985.1 Phyllomedusa bahiana
GGGGGGCCCCCCCCTTTTATCAGGGCCCCATTTTAGCCCCGGGGCCCCTTTTGTAGCCGGGGCCCCTTTGGTGAGGGCTCCTTTTGTATCGGGCCCCCCCCTTTTTCCAAAGGGCCCCCTTTTTAGCCAAGGCCCCCCCTTTGGTAGCCGGGCCCCCTTGTATCAGGGGCCCCCCTTGTGCCGGGGCCCCCTGAAAAGGGAGCCAGGGCCCCCCTTTGTAGTCAGGGGCCCCCCTTTTTGCCGGGCCCCCCCTTATAGTCAGGGGCCCCCCTTGTAGCCGGGGGCCCCCCCCCCTTTTAGAAGGGGCCCCCTTGAAACCAGGCCCTCTTTGTAACCAGGGACCCCCTGTAGTCAGGGCCCCCCCCCTTTGTAGCCAGGGCCCCCCCTTTGTAATCAGGGCCCCCCTTGTAGCCAGGGACCCCCCCACTGTAGAGGGACCCCCCCCTGAGCCAGGGGTAACCCCCTTTAGCCAGGGGGCCCCCTTTTTAAGTCAGGGACCCCTTTGTATGCCGGACCCCCTTTGTAGCCAGGGCTCTTTGTAACCCGGGGCCCCCCTTGTAGCCAGGGACCCCCTTGAGCCGGGGAACCCCCCTTTTTTACCAGGGCCCATTTTTAAACCCGGGGCCCCCCCCCTTTGTACCCGGGCCCCCCCCCTTGTAGCCAGGGGCCCCCCCTTGGGACCAGGGCCCCCCCTTTGGGACCAGGGCCCCCCCCTTTTAACCACCCCCCCTTTTTAGTCAGGGCCCCCCTTTTAATCACACCCCCCCTTTGGGAGCCAGGGACCCCCTTGTAAAAAGGGCCCCCCTTGTAGCCCGGACCCCCTTGTAATCGGGCCCCCCCCCTTTTAGCAGGACCCCCCCCTTTTTGCCAGGGCCCCCCCCTTGTGCCGGGCCCCCCTTGTAGTCGGGACCCCCCCGGGAGCAGGGGCCCCCCTTTTTTAGCCGGGCCCCCCCCCTTGTAGACAGGGCCCCCCCCTGTAGCCAGGGGCCCCCCTTGTAGGGCCCGGGGGCCCCTCCTTGTAGCCAGCCCCCCCCCCCCTTTGTATGCCCCGGGGGAAACCCCCCCCCTTTTGGGCCAGGGGGCAACCCCCTTTTTAGGTAGTTTAAAAAAAAAAAAAAAAAAAAACAACAAACAGCCCCCCTTACCCGGCCGGGCCTTCCCGCTCCGGCGGGTCCGAGGGGGCCGCCCGGGTCCCGCGGCCCTGCATAGGTGGCGCGGTGAAGTGACCTTTACCCGGGTGGGTTTCATCCCAGTAGGGGCCCCGGGCCCGGGGAAACTAAGGCCTGAAACCCCTTTTAGCCTCCAGGGGGAAACGGGGGAGCGCAGCGCAGTTTGGGGCTTTTGGTGCTCGGACACGGCGCAGGCCCCCCCGGGATCGGGGGGGGACATTAGTTCCCGGCACCGGGGGGGTCTCTGGGGCGCTCGGGACGGGAGGTCCCTGGGGGTTTCCATGGGCCGGAAAGCGGGCCCGGGCCCCCCGTGGGGGCGAAAAGGGGACTTTCCCCTGGGGCCCCAAAAGGCTCGGGGGGGGGGCCCACGGGGGATTTCCCCCTTTTCCCCCGGGGGGCCCAGCCCCGGGGCCTTTGGGGGGGGGAATATTTATTGGGAGTTATAGAGAGGGCAAAAAAATTTGGTGGTAAAATCCAAAAGTCCTTATTTCCCCAAAACCGGGTGGGGACTCCCCCAGGTTTTGTTAAAGACCCCCGGAGGGTTTTTAAAAGAGGTTTTCAAAAATTCGAGCCATCCCCTGCCAAGGGGGGACGAATTGAAAGAACGGCCCGGGCCCTTTCAAGAATAATTAAACCCCCCTTGACCTGACCAAAAGGGGATTTTGGGAGGGGCCACTCCCAAGGGGGGCAAGAGAAAAAAACCCCTTTTTTACCCTGATTTGGCCCCTTTTCAGTACATTGTATTTCCCCTTTGGCCCGTTTTTGGGGGCCCCAAACAACTTTTCAAAGGGAAATTTTGGATATAATCCTACAGCCCCCACAGAGGGATATGCCAGAGCCCGTTTTTTAAAGATTTTGGTCACTTTAGACAAAACTGGGGAAACGCATTTTTTGTAAGGTCCGGGAGTGGTTGGACTCTTTTCCCGGGGGGTGATATGACAGCAAACCCTAAAAAAGTGTGGATTGGTCTTGGGGGAAGCTCGTACTTGGGGGTACAATATTGGAATGGGGTTATTAAACCCCCAAAATGGACAAAGTCGAGGCTATTTAAAAAATTTGGGCCCCAAACCCTCTCCCCAAAAAAAAAAAGGTGAGAGCCTTTTCCCAGGGATCGCTGGATTTAATCGGGGGTTTTTTTTCCAAAATTTTTTTCCCCCCCATTGCAAATCCCCCCAATTAAATTAAAAAAAAGGGCTAAGGTTTCCCAAAAGGGGGAAAAGGGACGAATGTCCCGAAGAAGCCCTTTCCCGAAATTTAAAAGGGTATGTAAGGGCCGGTTAATTGACCCCCCTTTAAAAAGGGGGTTTTATGAGTGAGGCAGATGCCCCTAATGTTTGGGGTTTGGAGGGAGCCTGTCCCAAGGGGAGTTAATGGTAAAGAAAAAACCCCGTGGGGTTTTCTAACCCGGAGGTTAACATCGGGCGGAAAAAAAATTTCGCCATTTTTTGGGAAGGAGTGGCCCGGCTCTTTTAAAATGGGGGATTGAGTCCTTAAAGGGAAATTTGGATAGGCAGAAAAAATTTGGCTGGTCCCGATCACTTTACCCTTTAAAAGATGGCCCCCCCGGGAAAAAAGGCAAAAAAATTCAGGGGGTTAAACCCGGTTGGGTTTCTTTTCCTTAAAAGGATAAAAAAGTTCTATTGGGGAAACATCGTCCTGGATCTCAGCAAAAACCCAAAGCCCAAAACGTTGGGCACGTGTCCCTTGTCTGAAGGGACAGGGGTGCTCCCTTCCCCCCCAGGGGGGCTGAGCAAGGGGGGGGGGGGGTATGTAAGGCCCCCCAAAGGGGGGAAGGTGGTAAAAGGGGTATACATAGGCCCCAAGTTTTTCGGGTCAAGTATGGCGAGACTAAGACTGGGCACCGAGAGACCTGGCCCCGGTGAGGTAGAAGCCGTCACTTAGTTTGTTTTCAGCTGCATTAGGCGGTTGGCACATGTTTATCAAGTAGTTTAGGGTGTGGAAACACAGCTTAGTTTCCCGGTCGGGTTTTACCGGGAGCAGTCAAAGAGTTGGGTGGGTGGCTGTTCCCCCATGTTCCAGTGCCAGGTTTTCATCTGGCTATATAAGTCAGCTGACAGGGGGTGTGTCTACAGTTACAGGCCAGGAAGCTGGGCCTGAGAGGCTACACCACAAGCTCCAACTACTAGACAGTAGTAAGGACTACTTTTGTTTGGTTAGTGCTCAACGAAGCAGGGAGTTTATTTTGTGTAAACTTGTGTTGACATTCGTTTTGGCTGCCTCAAACAAAAAATAAACGCCGGACAAGAACCGTGCTTCTGCTACAAGGCTGTCTGTGTCTCCATTTGCCTTGGGACTTAGCTGTACACTCTACAGTCATTTACTATACATTGTTAATGTGGTAAATGACTATTCTAGCTGCAAACGTCTGGTTGTTAATGCAATATCTAAATAGGTGTATAGAGGCCCTTTTTCCAACAAGCATACACTCCAGTGTTCTAATGGACATTGTGTTTTCTAACTGTGTAAGAAAAGCTATTTGAAAATTTCGAACACCCTTGAAAACCCGTTGTGCAAGTATATTAGCACAGCTGAAAACAGTTTTGCTGATTAGAGAAGCTATAAAACTGACCTTCCTTTGAGCTAGTTGAGAATCTGGAGCATTACATTTGTTGGTTCGATTTAATTCGCAAAATGGACAGAAAAAGAGAACTTTCATGTGAAACTCGACACTCTATTCTTGTTCAGAGAGATGAAGGCTACTCCATGCAAGAAATTGCAAAAAACTGAAGATTTCCTACAATGGTTGGTAACTACTTCCTTCAGAGGAGATCACAAACAGGCTCTAACCAGAGTAAATAAGGTAGTGGGAGGCCCTGCTGCACAATAGAGCAACAAGACAAGTAATTAGAGTTCTCTAGTTTGAGAAATTGATGCCTCCCCAGGTCCTCAATGGCCAGCTTCATTAAATAGTACCCGCAAAACGCCAGTGTCAACGTCTACAGTGAAGAGGCGACTCTGGGATGCTGGCCTTCAGGGCAGAATGGCTAAGAAAAAGCCATATCTGAGACTGGCTAATAAAAGGAAAAGATTAATATGGGCTAGAGAACACAGACATTGGACAGAGATAGATTGGAAAAAAGTGTTATGGACAGATGAATCGAAGTTTGAAGTGTTTGGATCACACAGAAGAACATTTGTGAGACGCAGAACAACTGAAAAGATGCTGGAAGAGTGCCTGACGCCATCTGTCAAGCATGATGGGGATAATGTGATGGTCTGGGGTTGCTTTGGTGCTGGTAAAGTGGGAGATTTATACAAGGTAAAAGGATTTTGAATAAGGAAGGCTATCACTCCATTTTGCAATGTCATGCCATACCGTGTGGACAGCGCTTGATTGGAGCCAATTTCATCCTGCAACAGGACAATGGCCCAAAGCCACCTCCAAATTATGCAAGAACTATTTAGGGAAGAAGCAGGCGGCTGGTATTCTATCTGTAATGGAGATTGAGCTGTTGTGGGAGCAGCTTGACCGTATGGTATGCACAAAGTGCCCAACAAGCGAATCCAACTTGCGGGAGGGGCTTCTGGAAGCATGGGATGAAATTTCTCCAGAATACCTCAACAAATTAGCAGCTAGAATGCCAAAGGTCTGCAATGCTGTTATTGCTGCAAAGGGAGCATTCTTTGACGACAGCGAAGTTTGAAGTAGAAAATTATTATTTCAAATAAAAATCATTATTTCTAACCTTGTCAATGTCTGGACTATATTTCTATTCATTTGCAACTCATTTAAAAAAATAAAAGTATGAGTTTTCAGGGAAAACACAAAATTGTCTGGGGGACCCCAAACTTTTGAACAGTAGTCTATATTATATCTGAAATCCGTCCTGAAATAATTGCAAATACGTGTCACAAAGTGTGGCACGTAATTTCGCTGTCGAAATACATTCCCCACTATTTACTATGGGGAATGTATTTCCGACGCAAAATACGTGCCACACTTTGTGACACTTATTTGCAATGTATTTCAGGACAGATTTCGCGTCGGAAATACATTCCCCATAGTAAGAAGAATAATATGGATTGGTCATTTAAATGAAGTATTTAATAAACAGACATATCCAAGTGCTCTAACTATTAAATCAATGTCTTAGTAAATTGTATCCAATAAAACTAATGCCAATATATATATTAGCTTCTACAAAAAATTCTTCATTACAAAATGTATTACAAAGTCGTGAAAATTACACTAATTTAACATCAAATAAGCCACTGATGATGTTGTCCAGATGTTTTAGTAAACATGTTGCATACCAACAATTTAAGATGTATTTGGCCTGCTTTCAACTTTAATGCAATTCAGTATATACAACAAAAGGCAGCACAGCACAGGTCTTGCTGGGACCTGTGGTCCACCAAGCAGGATTTCTATGTTCCTAGGGCTTAGTTCTGGACGTATTTACGTCCATAAATACATCACCAACTCAGCCTAAAATAAGGAACAAGTAGCTTAGAATGGCTACCAATGGGAAATCCGGACATAAATATGGACGTAAATACGTCCGGATTTCCCATTGGCAGCCATTCTAAGCTACTTGTTCCTTATTTTAGGCTGAGTTGGTGATGTATTTATGGACGTAAATACGTCCAGAACTAAGCCCTAGGAACATAGAAATCCTGCTTGGCGGACCACAGGTCCCAGCAAGACCTGTGCTGTGCTGGCTCTTGCTGTACATACAAAATAGAATAAAAGGTGAAAGAAGAACAAATACATCTTCATTTTTTTATTATAAAAAAAGGACCAAAATTAATATCCGTACAACATCTCTCCCTTTTTTTAAGACCTTTCTAGCTGATATTTCTTTCTATTGAGATCTTATATATATTTGCTTTCATTTTAAATGATCAACTTTTTCTATACATTGCAATGGATTTTATTCAACTGATTTTTCACTTTATTCATTCATTTATTTGAAAGACAACTCTTTTTGCTATTCACTAACATGTTTAATGATTTTTTGCTGTTTTCCAGCCTGTCTCGAATCGTAATATATGTTAGGTGCATTCCTTCTGCGCCTAAGTCCCGCACTGCGCCTCACACACTGGCGAGGCGCAGGGAACTTTACACTGCACGTATGAGCGCACTTCGGGCGCCAACATAAATGAGGCGCAGCTTTCACTAAAAATAGCGTAAAAACGGGTGCTCCAACACGCCGATCTTCATACATGTCGCCCAATATCTATTAATTACATAATTGTATTCAACTAAAACCTAACCTTTTTGATAATTTTCTGTTATGTAATTTTTGCCCTAAATACTGGGGAGCGGTGGATGTCAGTATTTTGTGTTGGAAACTATTTGAATAATAGGGGCATCATAAACTGTAAGCCAGCATGGTGTACCACATGTACCTGTATTATGGCCCCCTTTGTATCTCCTTATTTATATGCAATTATAATGCTAGCAACCACCCCCTCATGCATAGTAGGTGTGTGAGTGGTTGTTTATCAGTATTTTTGCATCTATGCAGTCTCCCCTTGTATGATTTGTGGCTTTTCTGCATACTGGTGTGAACTGGTTCCAATGTGCAGATTTTTATTATTCAGTTGCCCTCCTACTGGAGGGGTGTGTGAGCAACTGCTTATTAACTACCTGCACCTGTTATATTACTCCCAAGTAGCATTAGGGCTTAAATTGCCTCCTAATGGGTTTAGTCTATTGTCTAGTCATTGAGCTGTAGGTCTGTCCTTTTGCAGCACACTACACCACAGGTATGTATCATGTTAAGTCGGGAAATCATTATTAAAAAGTAGTGTTCCAAAGCCGTGAAAAGAAGTTGCCTAGGGTGAAGACCCAAGTGGAGGTTTTGCACAAGGGCCTATAGCTATGCCCCTGGATGCCACAGAACATTCCACTATCCAGCAATATTCTTCTTCACTTCTGCTTTATTGTGTTGCTTGTATGGGTATGTTCACACGGCTTATTTTGGCGTGCATTTTGCAGCATATTTTGCCACGTATTGCGCATTATATGCGGTGAAATGCACACCACAATTACAGTAATCCATAGCTCTCATAGATAAGTGACGTGTCAATTGTAAGTGGCGAATACGCGCCGCTGACAATGAATGTCTATGGGGCCGGCGGAGCGCTGGCCCCCCGTGCTTTGGGAGTATGCGTGTCTCCAAAAACATACAACGTAAAACGCCGTGTGAACATACCCTAATAGCACAAGAGCCTATCAACAATGTGTTGATGAACTGATCCAATAAGTTAATTTCATATCCTGTCCGATATTGTAAATGACCATATATTCCTTTTGTAATTTATTGGTACTGTGCTTGCTTGCTTTCTTATATTTTCTAGAGATGACTTAAAGAGGTTTTCCAAGACTTTTAAAAACCTTCCTATCACCTCCCACTGTGCTAAAATAGAAAATTAACCTATACTTACCTTTCCCATCGCCATCGTTCCAGCACTGTCAGAGCTGCAGTGTTCCCTCCCCATCCATCAGTGATGATATCACATTCATGAATCACATGATGCTACAACCAATCTCTGGCCTGAGCAGTCACATGTCTAGATGTACAGCATGTGACCACAGAGGTTAGTGATTGGCAGTATCATCAAGTGATCCATGAATGTGACATTATCTGTAAGGGCCGGAAGGGGCTGGGGGTAACGTGTAGTTCTGTCAGCACTGAAACAGTGGTGATGGGAGAGGTAAGCATGGGTTAATTCTCTATTTTAGCACATTGAGAGGTAGTAGTTTTTTTTTTTTTAAGTATTAGAAAACCCCTTTAATTTTCTACATCGCTGAATGTTGCTTTTTAACAGTCTTCTAAAATACAACATTTAATACTGGGAATAGCTAATATATAATCCTTAGTACTTCAATAAATAAGGAATCAGCACTAGCTGAAAAATGGGAATTTTATAATGTACACCCGGATTTGACATAGATTTTGACACTTCTTCAGATGCAAATTTTAACATGTAGATTTTGGTCCAGATCCATATATAAATCTGTATGAAAGTAGTTTGACACAGATTTGACATTGATTTTTAGCTCCCTATTGAATTCAATAGGAAGACTTGCGTGGATTTAAATAGAATCTATGACGAGAAATGACATGTAGAGATCCACAGACAAAAGACAAAATATTAAGACCTAAAAAATTAAATTTATTTATATCCAATAAGAAATCTCTAAAAAAAAAAAAAACTATTAATTCCCTGAACAATTACTAACTACCTATCAATCAAATTCGGGGTGACCACCCCAATAAGGGTGACCCTGACAGAAACCTGGACTAAAAAGACCCTAATATATCCCTTTACTAGCTATCACTGAACAGGAGAAAAAACAATAGTCTAAGAGACTATCACAGAACATAGTGAAAAAACAAATACACAAAAAATGAATGAAAGTGACCCAAAATGAACAAATATAAACTTATACAAATAAGGGCTTGTTCACACGACGCTTTTGTGATCCATTTTACGGATCCGTTTTACGGCTCCGCAAAATGGATCTACCTCTTGTCAGTGTGATTAACGTTTCGTTCAATGGCAAAAGCGCATCGCCGTTCTCACGGGTGATCGGCGATGCGCTTTTGAGAGCTCTCCTGCACTGCGCTTTTTGCATCCGCTTTAAGAATTGACATGTCAATTCTTATTGCGTTTTACACAAGTGAAAGCCCATAGGAGATAATGGAGTCCGCTTCTGGCACTTGTCCAAAAGCGCTCCACACTCCGGGTACGTATCAGCGGCGCTTTGCATCCTGAAAGCGGATGCGAAAAGTGCAGTGACCGGCTGAATGAACGGGGGGTCAGCGGTGAGTGGCGGCGGCTGCATGAACGGGGGATAGGCAGTGAGCAGTGGCGGCTGGATGGACGGCGGCTGGATGGGCGACTGGACAGGTGAGGTGCTGCAGGGGGATGGATGGATGGCTGGACAGGTGAGGTGCTGCAGGGGGGATGGATGGACAGGTGAGGTGCTGCAGGGGATGGATGGATGGATCGACAGGTGAGGTGCTGCAGGGGGATGGATGAATGGATGGACAGGTGAGGTGCTGCAGGGGGATGGATGGCTGGACAGGTGAGGTGCTGCAGGGGGATGGATGGATGGATGGATGGCTGGGGAGGTGAATTGCTGCTGGGGAGGTGAATTGCAGAGAGAGAGAGAGAGCTATATCTCAAAATGTATCCGGAAAGCGGATCTGTAAAATGCAACTCAAAAAGCATACAATACGGCTCCAAATAAAGTATTAACTGTTGAGTTTTTCGGATCCGCTTTCCTGACGCGCTTTTCACTCCTTAAAAATGGATCCGTAAAAAGTATCAAAAACGTCGTGTGAACAAGCCCTAATGGTTACCACATATAAATAAAGATAACGAAGATAATTAATATTAACACTTTGACGCCTTTCTCCCAAATATCAGGGTTCATCAGGAAGAACAATAATATTACCCACATTAATCTATAGGAAAAAATACTTCAATGATAGATAGAAACATGCTTATGTCCCTTGATGATTATGAACGGCCGCTCTATGTAAGTCCAATGAAAAGTGTCATATATACAAGGTGGAGGACAGCCAATAATGCACCATCCATACAATGAAGAAGCTCAGACAATACTGAGTAGAACCAACGACAGGTAGCAGGCGTCACTTATTTATATTGGTGAAGTGAATTTCAAATCTACATCAGAAAATTTCGCGCTCTCTCTGTTTACATGCGGATTTTGCTTCACAATCAATTTCATGCAGATTTTGACATGAGTTCCAACATGGATTCCGCACAACATGTCCATGTTGGATTCTGCATCAAAATCCATCGTATGAATGTTCTCTCAAATAATTTTTCAATTGGTCACAGAGTCTAATACCAAGGCCAATGCACCTATGTCACATGTAACCACACCTCAGAGCAGAAGGCAAGAAGGATAATGTAACTGCCGCTTCCATGGACATCCTTTGCCCAACAATAAAACAGAGTGATAATCAAAGTTAGCTTGCACTTCCATTTGCAGTTTTCAAATAGTGGCATGGGCTAACTTTGTTTGGTTTTTTCCTTGGATTGTGCATTTGGAGGAGTGGCTACTAGTGTTGATCAAACTGTTCTAGAAAAGTTAAAGGGAACCTGTCACATAGGTTATGCCCCCCTTGATGAGGACATGAGGACAGCACAAGCTAGTGTCAGACCTGCTGTTTTCACCGAAACGGCGTATGTAGATGAGTGATATTGGCTTGACTAATATTCCTGTTTGCTTCTCAAAGATTCAGTGAATCAGAAGTAAATTGAGGATTTGTTACAACCTATAGAGGGCGCAGTGAGCTTTCCAGCTCCTTTCCCATAATGCCTTGTGATCTGTAAGACGCTGTAATTTTAGAGTATTTACCCCTCAAATCTTATTCTTGAGCAGATGTTAGCCCCACCCATCAAATGCTAGCCCCACCCACCTTGCAGTTATTCTCATGTTTCTACCTATTCAAAGTAATAGGCTTATCAGTTGAGATGAGTGGGGCTAGCCTCAGGTGGACGGGGTTTGAAAACTACAGCATCTTACAGAATAAGGTACACAGAGCTTTAAACAGAATTTCTTTCACAAACTTGTGCTGTAATAATCAAGGGGGTAATAATATATGTGACAGTTTCTATTTAAGTTCTATTAGAATTTCTTTATTTTTTAGAACTCGAACCGAACATTTTACTGTTCGTTTGAGTAAAATTCTAGTTCGACACGCCATTTTGTTTAGTTTTCAGTGGCTTTCTGCACTTTTGCTGGCCATCCAATCACCTTTCTGCACTTTTGGCAGCCATCCAATCAGTGCAGAGCACAGAGAAGTGCCAAAAACATCATCGCTGAGGTGTAGGGCTATCATTGGCTGCTAAAGTCATATGACCATATTATATATGTTTCATTGTATTGCCTTGTGAATGCCATTTTCAGCTTAATTAAATAGCATTTTTCTCTCCATAGACAGCAATAGTTATGGAGTTTGGTACTGCCGGCTGCATCTTTCCCACACCCAGAAGCTGTCATTTGGCGAGATTTGCAGGCTCACATAACGCCCTAACTCTAAATAAAACTTGGTTATATATTATACAGAGTGCTTGGTTTTGCAAAATTTATACTCAGTGCCCAAAAGCTCTGTTTTTGCAGTGTTGAGGGTTCAGTAATTGTACAATACACCGTCTCCAAATCTCCTATGTGTCAAAGGGACTTTTGGGCCCCCTCAGGATGCAGAGTCCCATAGCAGCTGCTACCGCTGCACCTCCTGTAGCTACGCCCCACTTTCAAGCTGTCCTCATCTTTTCAGTTAGCCATTGAAAGGAATTAAGAATTTTAGCCTCTCAGTTTTTTTCTGTCACTTTAGAGCCAAATTTCTGCATTAAGTGGTTCCACGTATCCAGTTTACTGTTATGGTTGGTAATTCCAGCTTCTCCTCACCTGTATAGGTATAAAAATCAACTAGAACATCTTCTTCCATTGATTTTAATGGGGTTAGAGTTCTAGTTCGTATAGAACCTTGAACCGAACACACTTAGGCAATGTTTACACGGCTTATTGCCGACGTAATTGCGGGGACGGATTTCACCCCGCAATTACGTCGGCAGCCGTGCAGGGGGGGCGGGGGGGGGGCCGGCCAGCTCGCCGGCCCTATAGATACTCATTGTTCCCGGCGTAAAAAATTGCATGTCACTTCTCCCCCCTCGGCAGATTGCCCAGGGGGAGAGAGACGGGAAACCATAGTTCTCTATGAGAACTGTGGATTACAGTAATGACTGGGACGGATTCCAGCCGTACTGCAGCGCAAATTCGGCGCGCGCCGTGTGAACGAGGCCAAAAGTTCAAGGTTCTAATCGAACTTGAACTTTTTACTGCTCGCTCATCTCTAGTGGCTACCTTTATCTCAGTCAGGCATTCCTCCCAGCTGGCTGCAAGGGTCCTAATAATCTGTGTGAATGAAGCCACTTATGCTGAAGGTATGACAGCTTTGACCCTACAGAGAGGCATTAGAGTTAGGGACCCACATGATGAGATTACCTTGATGTGGTAGTTGAGCAAATGAAATTTGATCAAACTGTGCACTAAAAACCTTAATTTAATACATGTATAAGATATAGCATCCTAAATGTTTCACTAGGCCAATTTTATATGGGTTTTAGGGCCTGCTGTGGGCTGCTGTACTTCACATTAAGTTTGTGTTTATTTGGAAACTGAAAAATAACAGTATCTGTCCATTTTGTAATACTTTGACTCTTCCACATTAAGATGGATAAAATCAGTGTTTAATATTCTCAGTGAACCTCACTTAAAATACTCACTCAGCAGCTATATTATTATGTACAGATATTTGGTGTATGTGTCAGACCTTCCCCACAACTGCAAATTATTCACTGAAACATGGAGGCTTTGTGTGCATGTTTCATCCACTGATCTTTATTCCAGTGTCATGAGACTTTCACTTTAAAAGCCGGGACTTTGTGTTCCTCCCTACAAGTCCAATACTTCATACATACAAATGACAGAACATTAGCATAATTCTTCCAGTATGCGGCAATGACAATGTAATCAGTACCACATAGTGATGAATGTAAACAAGTATCCGTATAAAAGTCACTTCATAAAGGAACACATGGTAGTTTTTTTCTCAAAGATAAAGCATTATTACAAAGTCTGGGACGGATTATCAGTTCAATTGTAAACCGATTTCCATTTATAGACCCTACCATGGGTTATTATTTTAGATTTGCAGTAACAGCTGTGATTCTGTTCTTCCTCCCACACACCTTGTCTAAATGTACTCCGTAAGTCAAGCCATACATTTGCAATTTTATTCGTTACAATTTTATATTGTTAAAGCATAAAAAAATCATGATGCAAAAATTAGCAATTTGGGGCTGCGTAGTCTGTCTAGGCCATTTGATTAAAGCAGGCCAGACAGTGCAGAAAGATATTACAGTACTCTACTGAAACATGCCACAGATAACATAATGCAGGAATCAATGACACTGCTGTCTCCAGATTTGTTCCTACTGTGATGAGGTTGGAATAAAGTTACAGGAAATCATTAACTATTTACTTACTGTTGTCAAATGCTTCCTGTCTTCACATGAACATGAATGAGGATACCGCAAGCCGGCACTATACATCTGTAAGTCTATACACAAACAGCACTGAGCCTCAGCGTAATACTGGATGTATGAAAATGCTGAAGAAAAAATGCAGAAGGGTTCATTTGAAGAAAAGGAAAATTTCAGGCACAAATTGTCTTTTTAAGGGTCTTTAGTGGGGTATTATTTTGGAAGGTTATGGGGTGATAGTTGGAGGTGAGAGGACTATGGGGTATTAGGCGGAGAGGTTATGGGGGACGGGGGGTTGTATTTTGTGTTGGCACTAGGATGCATAACACAATGGTGGGGAGTGGTGGGAGAGAGGAGCACAGAGCATTGCATACAATCTCTTTGGGGGAGCATAGGACCATCCCCCGGGAGACTGAGTTGTGGCTGCGCCTGCACTCCCCAGAATCAGATTATGAAGGCTGAACTCTGTACCCTGCACCCCGCAGCCGGAGGAATGATCTTCATGGGATGCAGAGGATGGAGTTTAATACTGTCATGTTTTTTATAATGTTCTTATATTCATACAGATTTCCCCTTTGGACAATGTCAGACTCATTGGATTATGTTGGACTAGCGTTGGATTGATTTCTTTAATAAAGTGGTGAAAGAGGGCTGATGTCGGGGATAGTTTATTTAAATAAAAGGTTTTTTGTACAGTTGGTGTCTGTTGTTTTCCATTTAATTCCATTGTTATTAATAGAGTATCTGACAGACATCTCTCCATTACTAGCGCTCGGACTTGGTATCAGCCAGCAGTAGTTTTTGTCACCGCAAGGCTGACACCAACCCCTTGTCACTATTGCCTCAGTACTTAAAGAGAACCTGTCACATAGATTATGCCCCCCTTGCTGAGGGCAGAACAAGCTAGTGTCAGACCTGCTGTTTCAAGTGCTGTGTCCCTTATTCTGTAAGATGCTGGAGTTTTTGTGTATTTAATGCTCAAATCTGTAGTTTTCGGCCAGAAGAGTCATTCAAAGAGTCAGTTTTTTTCAAACCCTGCCCATCTGAGACTAGCTCCGCCCGCCTCTACTGATAAACCTATTACTTTGAATAGGTAGAAACATGTAAATAACTGTCAGTGGGCGGGGCTAGCATTTGGTGGGCGGGGCTAACACCTATTCATGAATAAGATTTGAAGGGTAAATGCTCTGCAACTACAGCATCTTACAGAATAAGCGACACAGTGCTAGGAACAGCAGGTCTGACACTAGCTTGTGCTGCTCTCAGTAATGGGGGCATAACCTATGTGACAGGTTCCCTTTAACGTACCAGGGGTACTGGAAAAAGCTGGTACCCATCAGGAGCAGACTCTCTAATGTGATGGTCCACTTCTGGAGCAGCTGCAGGATGGTATTTTTAGAGTGGAAAGGGACCAGTGTTAATAGACCTTCCCATTCTGATAGTATCAGGCTGCAGCTGTTGGTTTTAACTTGACTGCTTACGGAAAATGGAAGGAACCCCACGTCTTTTTTTTTTTTTTCAAAAATCATTTATTTATTGAGAACCCTAAAGTGGGCAACTCCTGTAATCATTACAGTGGATGCCCATGTGCAAATCCTCATTAAATAAATACATTTTCAGAAAAAAACGACGTGGGGTCCCCCCCATTTTCCATAACCAGCTTAGGTAAAACCGACAGCAGCAGCCTGATACTATCAGAATGGGAAAAATCATTGATACTGGTCTTTTCCCATTCTAAAAATACCAGCCTACAGCTGCTCCAGAAGTGTCTCCGCTTCTGACGGTTACTGGCTCTTCCCAGTTCCCCTGGTGCATTGGGTACTGGGATAATTGTGACACGGGGTTAGCCTGAGCGATAGTATTGAAGAGGCATCTGTCAAACACCCCTACTACTATCACTGGAATTATATGGGAAAAAAACACACACAAATTGCACAAAATACTTCTATTTAAAAAAACACTCCCCCGACACCAGCTCTCTTTAACCATTTTATTTGAAAAAAAATAGATCCAAGCTTGATCCGACGTAATCCACCAAATCCGACGTAGTCCAAATGGGAAGCTGTAAATAAACAAACATTACACTCATACGTATAGGCTGGATACCCTACTCAGCATCCAGGGAAGTTGGGTGACACCCATCTCCCACAGGTAACACCCAGCTTTCCATGATTGGAAAACTGAGTGCCATCTTTGTTGGATGGAGTTTCACCCAGCTTTCCTGGATGCTGAATAGGCTATAATCACCAGAGTCTGTCCCCTGCAGGCTGTCTCCTTCCACCTGCAGCCACCAAAGGCAGGGGGAGGGAGACAGGAGCAGGAGACAGGAGCAAGGGGCAGAAGATAAGTGGGTAACTTCTTCCCCCTTGCACATTTAAACACACACACCCTCGCACGCATACTGAAATACACACACCCCTCGCACGCACACTGAAATGCACACACCCCTCGCACGCACACTGAAAATAAACACAACCCAAAATCGCACGCACACTGAAATGCACACACCCCTTCCCCACACACTGAAATACACACACCCCTCGCACGCACACTGAAATACACGCACCCCTCCCCACACACTGAAACACACACACCCCTCCCCCGCACACCGAAACACACACATCCATCCACCGCACACTGAAATGCACACACCCCTCCCCCGCACACTGAAATACACACACCCCCGCCCCCACCCATTTTAATACACAGACACCCTCCCCGCACACTGAAATATACACACACCCCTCCCCCCCCGCACACTGCAATATACACACACCCCTCCCCCGCACACTGCAATATACACACACCCTTTCCCCGCACACTGCAATACACACACTCATCCCCCACACACTGAAATACACACACCCCTCCCCCGCACACTGAAACACACACACACACCACTCCCCCACCCATTTTAATACAAACACACCCCTCCCCCGCACACTGAAATATACACACACCCCTCCCCCGCACACTGCAATATACACACACTCCTTCCCCGCACACTGCAATATACACACACTCATCCCCCACACACTGCAATACACACACTCATCCCCCACACTGCAATACACACACCCCTCCCCCACACTGCAATACACACACCCCTCCCCCACACTGCAATACACACACCACTCCCCCACACATTACAATATACACACCCCTCCCCCACACACTGAAATACACACACCCCTCCCCCAAACACTGAAATACACACACCCCTCCCCCATACACTGCAATATACACACCCCTCACCCACACACTGAAATACACACACCCCTTCCCCAAACACTGCAATATACACACCTCTCTCCCACACACTGACATACACACACCCCTCCCCCACACACTGCAATACACACACCCCGCACACAAACTCGCACACACACACTTCCACACACACACTGAAACATACACTCCTCCTAACTGCACTTTCCTGCTGCCAGCATCCTGGCTGTGTACACTGCTCTGCTAGGGAGAGGGGCGGGGCCTTGTGGCTCCCGCTAAGCCCCGCCCCCTACCCAGCAGTGTCTTCCAGGCTCTCGTAGCTTCCTGCATCGCCAGTAGCCACGGCAGTCAGTGGCTTCAGGCCAGCGTCAAGAGACGCTGCCCTGATATCACATAGAACCTCTGACAGCTACTCAGCTGCAGAAGGTTAAGCAACCCAAGTGGGGGGTGGGACACAGCCCTCATTAGTGGGAGTGCCACCCAACCCAGGAGGGTTGAAAAGTATGTTTATATGTAATGTATATAATGTGTTATGTATCTTTAGGAAAGTGTTGTGTCAGCCCCTGTGCCAGCAGGGGTTAGGCTTCTTTCCCCCGCATGCACCTCATACCACATGTATCAACACCTAACTCCTGATTGGACAAAGGGGTGGAGAGGTCTCAAGCCAGAAGTGGCAGTTGGAGGCAGTTCGGCTATGTCTACACAGCACCGGTTTTCCGTCAGATTTTCGGCAGTTTAAGTATGTAGAACCCGCTGAAAATCTGATGGAAAACTGTTCAAATTTACTATTGAAGTCTATGTAAACCTGCTGGGTGGGTTTTTGGCATGGTTTTTGACACGGATCTGCGGAAAAAACGGCCAACTGTTTAAAGAACGCATTTACATTAAAAACACCAGTGAAACTGCCTGAAAAACTGCCTAAAAAGACACACCAAAAACCATGTCAAAAACCTCAACAAAAAAACTAAAAACCACCCAAAAAACTTGTTAGAAACCCAGCTGATTTGGACAAAAAAAAAACCTGACAAAATGCTCAGGTTCAAAGCGGTTTTTAGGATTTGATTTTAGATGAGTTTTTTGTCCTGTGCTGTGTAGACCTAGCCTAAGATGTAGATTGAGGCTAGAAGTTGAGTTGGGTAGATAGTAATGGGGTGACAAGCAGCGTGTGATCCAAAGGACATCGGCCCTGGACCTTGGTCCAGAGGAGAGCAAAGTCAATATTTGCTTCTCGCCCTGGAGGTCACCTTAAAGGGGTTGTCTCCCTACATTGATTCATCTTACCTCAGTCCTGGTTTCTTGGTTTCACTTTTAATTCAGGGTTGTGTTTACTGGCTTCTACTAGGCTACAGTAGAAGCCAGGTCTGTAGCTATAGCAACCAGTGCTGGCAGCCTATCATGACAGATAGAACAGGTCTGTAGCTATAGCGACCTGAGGAGCTGATGCTGCCCATATAAGAGGGGATATCTAGGAATGAGTAGGACACTGTTAAAGGACACAAATTGCAAAGTGACTTGTTTTTGCAAAATCTTTAGCATAAAAAGCAATTCTTGTAGTGAGACAACCCCTTTAAGGTGGGAGTCCTGCCAGCTATAGGATAAAGAGAGTCATACTAGGCTATAAATCTCTGAAGAGCAAGGTAAAGCATATTCCCTCTTCAGAGGTAGTTGGAATTTAGTATGCCTCCGGTCTAACCCATACACCTTGACACTAAGAGATCCCTGGTCGCATGGGATTAAGGATATAGCTCCTGCAGAAGTTGTTGTACTCAGTGTGTCCGTGAGTTGGGGTCAACCATCTTTATTGCAGATTCAGAGAAGGAAGAAATGTATTGACTGAAAGAGGCTCTACCAGTTTCACACCTTTGTGTTAAGTAAAGAATTGCGCTTGTTTTCACCCTCCATCTTGTCTTCCTTCTTGTTTATTTTCCACTGCACCAACACCATGGACACAACACACAACATCTACAGGCAGTGAAGGGGATTAACATCAGCCCACAAAAGAGTGTGTCCCGGGGAATCTGAGGAGTAGAACTCCCTTCATTGCTCCTCAGCACCTGCAGCGTTTCCTCCACTTCGATCATGTGTGACTCCAGGGGAGTAAGTGAGCTTAGGAGGAAGGGCCACCGTGACATAAATTTAATCCCCTCCAACCACTCCTCTACTCTCCCTTGGTCATCACATAATTACAAGTCACAATGACCACAATGCTTCTTTATTCGTCAGAGCAAAAATAAGCTGGCATAGATGTCCTGTGCCAGATGGAGCAGGGACTCGGCTGCCTGATGACTGCAAGGACCCCCCATTAAAGTTCAGGACTGGAGAAATCTCAGATCCAAAATGTTTAACCCTTCAGGTGCTACAGTGAATAGTTATTATGGCATTTATGTGGTTTCAGGGGGAGGGAGTTTTCTTTTTCACTCCATTGGACGCTTCTGTGATGAGCCAAAGGGAGCTGAAGAGTTAACATGGTAGCCGAGAATCTAATACAGACTTCCAGGTGTGCCTTCTGTGTATGGTTCTCATGCCCTGCCAGATGTAGGATCCTGTAGGATGGCTGGCAGTTTTACACTGGAAGGTAAAACATAATGCACCGCATAAGTATTTTGGTGTATTATATGAGCAAGTAAATGATCGCAAGTTTAAGTCTCCTAGTATGATAAAAGAATAATGAAAAAAAGAGTTAAATAAAAACACTAAAGTTCAAAGTAAAATAAAAAGACATTTCCATTTTACCCTTAGAAAATCACTTTTTATGTAATTTTTTTCTTAAAAAACCTATGTATAATTCAAGTTGCTGTGACAGTAACAACCCAAACTACAAACCTATCACATTAGTTATTTCACAACATAGAAATAAATAAAAAAGCCCAAATTACTTCTTCTAAAAAAAAACATAACGGAAAGAGATAAAAAATTTGTATGTACCCTAAAATAATACCAATAAAAGCTAAAAGTAATCCTGAAGAAAACAAGCCATCCAACAGCTACATCAAGAGAAAATTTTAATTTTCATAAGTCTTGGAATACAGAGACAAACAAGAAAATATTTTTTATGTTTTGTTGTACAAAAGTAAAAAAAAAAAAAAAACCTTAAAGGGATTAATAAATGGGGTTGCTAAACACCTAGGTCTCTGAGAACCACATTTATTCAGTAAATGATAATAAATTTGTTATTTTTTCAGTTTTTTTCTGTCTTTTCTGCTTAACAAAGTAAATTTTTTTACTATAAGGAGACTTTAAATTTTTTCCAAATAATTCATTAAAATAAAGGAGTTTTTACCATGAAGTAAAATTGATGTGGGAAGCTTGCAAATTAAAGAATAAACATTTTCACCATTTGTCATTATTAAAAATTCTGTACCATTTTTATTTAAATTGTTACCTTAGTGATCCATAGTGTAAAGCCCGTCTCCAGGGAATATGACAAGTGATGAGAGCTACTCAGTACTGGCCTCACGTGCTCAAATATCACCTCTCCTCTCAGACCAGCTACTGTCAGTGTATTCCTGCCTAGTAATCACACATACTCACTGCTGAGCAAGTGTTCAACCCCACGTGGTGTCATTCTTCTCCTGTCCTCTGTACTCCTTAGTAATTAGTCAAATAGTGAAAATAAATAAAAGGAAAAACAAAAACTCAATCAGGCATGTCCATTGAGGAAAAAAAAAAATCTACATTTGATTCCTGCAGGGATATTGGAAGGCAGAAGTGCTAACCACTCGGCTACATTGTAGCTACTCACAGCTCTTTACATGGAAAGACCTTTGTGGAAACACCTCTACAAACAGTATTGTAATGTGTACAGTATAATGTGTATATATGTAATGGAATATAAGGGGTGAATCAGGCTTGTAGATGTTTATGTTGTATGGTTCCCCAGTTATTCCTCCTAGAAATGCATTACCAATCTGTCAGTTGGGGTTACCAATTGGATAAAACATGAGTCTGATATGGTCTAAACAGTGCTTTCAGAGACACCCTTTCCAATTGGTAACACCCTACTGACAGATTCAGTAATACATTTCTAGAAGGAATAACAGAGGAACAGCACAACATGGAGTTATAAGAGAAGATGCTTCAGAAATGTTATTTCACAAGGAACACAAGGCGTTACTAAAACTGACATGTTGGGAAATATGATTCCTCTTTATGCCATTTGTTTCTTTTTCTGTCCGAATTAAGGAATATCACATTTCACAACTCATGTTGCAGTGGTGCATAAGGGAGAACTTACTGCATCAAAAGTCTAGATCCAGTCTGATGGGATTTTGGGAAAATAAATTAAAAATTAATTTAGGGCATATGGGTTCTTGACTTATAGGTTCCAAAGTCTTCATCTGTAGGAGAAACAAAACTTGAAGGGGATTTACCACACTGTAAAATTGATGTGGGAAACTTGCAGACTAAATAATGAACATTTTGACCATTCATCATTATTAAAAATTCTGGACCGTTTTTGTCTTAGCTGCTCCTTTATTTGATCCTTTTTTTTACAGCTCGTCCCCGGGGATACGACCAGAGTTAAAGGCTCCTCAGTCCTGGTCGCACGTGTTTCAGACATCCCCCCTCTCATGCAGCTACTGAGTGTTCAAACCCCGGGTGTTTGTCACTCAAACTCCTGTCCCCCTGTACTCCTTAGTAATTAGTAAAACCCAGTGAAAATAAATAAAAAAAAAAAACCACAATAAATTTAGGGGGAAATTGAAAAGGGGAGAAAAAAAATCCACGGGTTTTTTTTCCCTGCAGGCATTTAAACCCAAAAAACCCCTTTGGTGCTGTGGGTAAAAGCTTTCCCTTTTGGCTACTCAAGATTTATACATAAACAGACCCTTCTTTGACTAGAGAGAGGAAACCCCGGTTTGATGTCAACCTGCTGGGTCACTTTGAATGCAATTCAAAAAAATACACACCCCCCCCTTCTGGGGCACACAGAGTAAAGAGTACTGCAGGGGGGTAAAAAATGAGTTTGGGTGAAAAAAACCCCTTTTAAAAAATGCCCTTTTCCCCCCCTTTTCCATCCTTATCTTTTCCCATTTTTGGGGTTGAACTTAAAAGGGCAAAATTTTTTTTTTTTAAAAACCGTAATATGAATTTTGTTATGTAATTATCATTGATTTTTTGCCCCAAATTGTGCTTTTAGATGCTATATTCTGTTTAACAAGGGGTATTGTAGCATATGACATCAACTACATGTTATCTTATATACAGTAGCTGAAGTCTGCATTGCCCTTTTTTTTTTCAAGTTAAAAAAAAAAAAAAAACAAAAAATCAAAAAAAATGGAAAAAAAAAAAAAAAAAACAAAAAATAAAAAAAAAAATTAAAAAAAATTTCAAAAAAAAAAACAAAAAAAAAATCAAAAAAAAACCAAAAAAAAAAAATAAAAAAAAAAAATTTTTAAAAAAATTTATAGAATAAAAATATCTGCATCACAATGTGCACAAAACTGAATGTTTAACTCATCAAATAGGTAAAAAAACCCTGGTTATGCTTTTAAAAATCGGTTTTTGTGGGCTAGTCAAAAATTTGTGTTTTCCAAAAATAAAAAACCTTTGCAGGTTGGCCCCCCTTCCCAGCCACCCTCTGGAGACATCAGCAGGACACACTGTAGTTCACTTCTGGCTGGAGTAATTTGTAAGCCCCAAGTTAACACAACCTTTAGCAGGGTTTTACAATCAGTGCAGCAACTTATTGATGAGAGGAACCTAAACCCTTTCATTGATAGGTGAATTTCAGAAATATTTCCATATACAGTATAATAATTGTTGTAATAAAATGCTAATTTTGAATTTCAGGTAAATTTAAATTTAAAATTTCCCCAAAATTTACAAAAGCTCTTTTTTTTGAAATCTCCCAAAAATTATTTTCATAAGGATTTTGTGCAAAGCGCAGTGTTCACATATGTCAAGCAGACAAATTGTCACGTCAAGGGAGGTACAGTGAGCCCTGAAATTTGGAAACCCGCCCCCTGTCCCCCCCCCCCCCCCCCCCCCCCCCCTACTTTACCTGCTGCCCCAAAGGCCCGGGATTGACAACTGGGCGACAGTCCCTGCGTGCAAAAATGTTTGGGGCCGTCAGAAGAAAGAAAAAGTCCCGACGTCCCGGGGCAAACCCCAAAACAGGAAAAAACCAAACCCCAAATCAGAACCAAGGGAAAAACGTAAACAAGCGAGGTTTAAACCGAACGGGAGCGAGGGACAAATTTAGGAGAAAAGCCCGGGGCAGGAGAACAAGTCGAGGTCAGGTTTCAAGGGAAACAAACAACCCAAGCAATAGCAACCAAAAGGGAGCAAGGGGAGCCAGGAGAAAATCGCAGGGGGCAGCACCAGCTAGCAAGGGGGGTTTAAAAAAGTGATCCCCCGATAACCCCCCCTGTAGCTGATTGGGCGGCCTCCGGGGGCCTCCCATTGGTGGTGCAAATCCCTCGTTTTTGAGGGGGTGGGGGCAAACTGTCACTCACACAGTTCCCCCGGCTGTCCTTTTCAAAGGGGGGGTGCTTTATAATTTCTGCAGACTCTTCCTCCCTGCAAGCCGACGCTGCCCCGGCCCCGACATTTCCCCCCCCTTTTAGGGGGGGCCACTGGACCCTTCCTTGGTCCCGGGTTTGTCTGGGTGAGACTCCTTTGGGAAAATTCCCTCCCAGGGCTTTAGCATGGGGTGGAATTTTGCTGGAAACCCCGGGTTCTCCTCAAAGGGCCATTTCCCCTTCCAAAAGGGGGCCAAGGGACGCAGGGGTTTTGGACCTTACGAAAAATCCAAATTAAGGGGGATTTCATATTCTAAACTCCCCCTCTAAAAAAGGGAGGACGAGGTCTTGAGGGCGGAGTAACAGGCTGGGAAAGTACCTCAAAAAAGTTTCCCGGGGTGGAAAAACGTTTTGTATTCGGGGACGGGGGAAATTTTAGCCGATATGCCCCTGGGGTTTTCCCCCCTCCTGAACCCCAAAAATGGACCTACAAATCGTGGCGTGAGTTTTCCAGAGGGAATTTTTTTAAACGCAATTTTTGGGTGGAAAACCATTTCTTTATCCCCAAAAAGCAAACCCCCTAAACAAAGACGCCGTCTATCAGAATTTTTTTTCTGGATGTTCTGGGGTTTTAACCAAGTTCTTTTGAACTTGGGCCCAAAACTGTGGGACAGATCTTTAATTTATAAACATCCCCCCCCGCTGTGATCAGCGATTCCCCTGGAAAATGGACACATTGGGTGGAAAACCCTAATTAAAAGTAAAATGGCGATGTACCGACGAGCTATACCCGTTTTTTAATGGCAAAATTTAAAAACCCCGGGAAGTATTTTTTCCCCTTTTTTAGAAAAACAATTTTTGGTAGCCGCCCACAAAAGGCCTTTTTGATATTGATAAGCACGGGTGACAGTCCCCAAAGGGTGGCAAGGGGTTTAAAATTCACTTTAAAAGGTTTGGATATCCAGCCCCCAGCAATATAACAATTTGAAAGAAAAACATACAAAAAATTTTTTTGGCAGCATTTAAAAAAACAAAAAAAGGAAAAAAAAAACAAGGAAATCACCTTTTAAAATTTTTGTGGGAAAAAAATGGGGTATAGAGGCCATTTATTGCCACGAAAATTTTTACTGGGGGTGCCTTGTTTTTTTTTTCCTTACTTTTTTTAAATTTTTTTAAATGCTGCCAATAAATTTTGATGCTTTTCATCAAATTGATATATTCTGGGGGCTGGATATCCATATCTTAAGTGAATTTTCCCCAGTCTCCCGGATCAATACATAAAAATGGATTTTTTGTTTTACCATTTGATTTACCCCTCATCGCCCATTAGTCTCTGGGTAAAGGGGAGAGGAAAGAACGGGGTGATACCCAACCTTGCAAGGGCTCTCCAAAAACAGAAACGAACTGAACCCCTCTGCCGAAACAATATTTTCTGGTAAACCATGCTTTGACAATTTTTTTTGGGGAAAAAGGGTTTCAGCCTTTTTGGGACGAGGCCCCCCTTAACGAACAAGAGGCACATTTTACGAACCGCCCACTCCACCCAAATAACCTTTTTTGGCCTCTGAAGGGAGGAAGGCCCGTCATAAAATCCAGGAGATGGGGTCCACAACGTTCAGGTACAGGTAGGGGCAAATTTCCCCCAGAAGGACGATTCGGGGAACTTTGCCCGAGCGCAGCTTCACTAGATGCCAATGGGCCCTAACATCACAGGCAATGATGGCCACCAGTAAACGAGAAATAAGTTTTTTTGTCCCAGACACTCCGGGATGCCCAATAACCAAAATCATAAAATTTTTTTAAAAATTCGTACCCGAAATGAGGGGGGGACAAAGACCTTCGAAATAGGACATTAAACAGTTCTCATCTCCTGGGGGGGACTTAACCTCAAGGGCAAAAACGGGGGAAAAATAGTGAGACAACGTCTTTTGGGCAATATAGGTGGGATCCCCCTGAGATGCGGGGCTGGCAACAAAAACTTCAGATAGAGCATCACCCTTCACATTTTTCGAACCAGGTCTGTAATAAAAAAAAAGTTGAAGCGCGAAAAAAATAATGCCCAAACGCGCCTGACGGGTTTTAACCTTTTAGCACTCTCTAAAAAGGTAAGATTCTTATGACAGTAAGGACCGTGACCTGATGCTGGGCACCCCGAGGAAGTGGCGATTCCCGAAGCCACTTAAACCCAAAACAACCCCCAGTTCCCAAATCATAATTCTTTCACTGAGGAAAATTTTATTAAAAAGAAGGCACAAGGGCAAAGGTTTAGTCATTTGCGGCCCCCTGAACAAGACCCCCCCTGCGCCATACTAAACATAAACCCCCAACGACAAAGGGTTTGCTGTGATCTGCTTGAATAAACACGGGATGATACAAAACACTGCTTAACTTCTAAAAGCATCTGGGGCCCGGGTTCCCAACTACTCTTCACCCCCTTTTTAGTCATGTCATAAAAGGCCGAACTCAGACAAAAAAAATTTACGAAAAATTTACGTAGTTTCGCAAACCCTGGGAACCCTACAGGCCTTAGAGATAAAGGCGGACCCAAATCAAAATGACCTGAATTTTACCGGGGGTCCATACAAAGATTAGGAGTCAGGATGTCCCGGGAAAAGGCCCTCCTCCCCCCCCGAAAACAATTTTTCAAGCTTGACAAAAAACTTTTTTTGCTAGGTTTTTGCAAACCTGCCTACGTGTTTAACTTGGACGACCAATCTTCCGAATAGATTAAAATGTCATCCAGGTAAACGACCAAAAAAACCCAAGGGAATCACGGAAAAACTCTTTAACCAGGTTCGGGAAACACTTTTAAAGCTTTACAAAACCCCAAAGGGCCCCCAAATACTAAAAAATGACCTTCGGGAGTGTTAAACGGGGTTTTTTTCCACTCATCCCCTTCTGGATGCGGATGAGGTTTAGGCCCCTCAAAGGGTCCAACTTGAAAACCCACTTTGCCCCGGGGTTTGGTTGAACAGACCCGGGATCAAGGGAAAGGGGTATTGGTTTTTACCGTTATTTTATTCTTTTCACGGTAATCTATGCAGGACGGGGGCCTCCATCCTTTGTCCTAAAAAAAAAAAACCCGCACCCAGAGAGACACGAAGGTCGGATATACCCTTCTGAAAGTTTTCTGAAATATGTTTTTCATTGCTAGCTCTCGGCCCCAGACAGATTAAAAATTTCCCCCCCTTTGGGAAAAAACCTTACCCCGGGCAATTCTGGCCACAAAAAAATTAACTTTTCCCCGGTCTTCCAAAAAAAACCCCTCCCTTTTTTTGCCGGGGGCACCCCCACCGTTTCCCCCGACAATTTTACCATTCCCAAAACTTTTTTTTCTTAACCGGGGCCCCAAAACCCACACGGGGGCCCCCCCGATAAAAAGTCCCCTTTTTATTTTTTTTGACCAACCCCCCGGGATACTTTATTTCCCCCCAGGGGTAGTCTCCCCCCCCGAAGCCAAAACCCCCGTAAAAACGAAAGCCTCAAAAACAAAAACGATCCCAATCCAAAACCCCACCCCCAGAAACCCAAAAGCACAATAGAAAATTTTTAACTGTTTGCAGCAATTTTTTGTAATAGGAAAAACCCCCTCGCCTAGGGACTTCCTGCTATCAAATAGGCGGGTTTTTCTGGCCTGGTCTTTTTGGGCACTCCGAACGCCGTGTCCCTTGCCACAGTAGAACCCACCCCTGGGGCGACGAGTAGTCCTCGGCAAACGCATCGCGGAAAAGCCCCAATTGATGGGTCCTCTGGGTTTAAATCAAAACAACGGGTTTAGAGGTCCGTGGTGTGACCACCGGAGGAAACCTTTTCCCGACACTTCCCCCAAAAAAAGTTGTCCGACGAACGGCTAGGCCATGGCCCTTAAAGTACAGGGGTAGGGGGAAGCCCCCAACAAATCCTTCACATGGTCAGCAACCCTAAACAAAAAGGCACGAGAGCTTGGGCCTCCCCCCGACGGAAAGACCAGCGACGAAATTCAGAGCAAAATTCCCTTTACCGTCTTTTTACCCCGCCTCAATGGTCAGCGGGCCCGGCCCCAGTTCCTATCCGGGGCTCAAAAATACCCCAAGGGGGCAAAAAAAGGCTATAAGGGGCGTTCTGGCGACTCAGGCGATAAGAAAATGCCCCCTTGGGGGGACCCTGAAGTAGGGACATAACCCTTCCCCCTCTTTTCTTCCATTGCCCGAGGTTGGGGCGGAGCCTAAATAAGGGACATCCCCCTCTAAATGTTAAAAAGGCTTCCCGTTTCCTAAAACCTGTCAGGGAACTGGGAAGGGGGGGCCAGGTGGAAGGAGTACAGGACCTCTCCCCTTTGGGGAGATTCCTGCGTTTTACCCTCACGCCGATCCGGGGCTACCCGGGTTACCCCCCATCTGCTTACCATAGCTGCATGGGGTTCATAGGGGATAGAGCAGTAACGGTTTTTGGCCTGCGATAATGTCAGTCAAGGAGGGTTTCAGTGAGCCCGACTGAACCCCAAACCCCTGTCCCTGCCTACTTGACGTGCTGCCCCAGGGGGCAAAGGCAACTGGGCGACAGTCCCCGCGTGCAAAGTGCTGGGGCCTCGAAGGAAGAAAAGTCAGTCGGGCAAACCCAAAACAGGAAAGCCCCAAACCACAAATCAGAACCCAAAGGGATAAACTAAACAAAGCCCCAGGTCAAACACAAGGGGCGAGTACAAAAACAGGAGACAAGCCGGGGTCAAAGAAACAACCCCAGGTCAGGTACACAGGTAACAAAAAAACAAACAAAGCAAGGAACAGTAGCAAGGCAACCCGGGAAAATCGCGGGCGCACTCACTAGCAGGGGGTTAATGTGATCCCCAGATACCGCCCCCGTAGCTGATTGGAGCGGCCTCCCGGGGCCCCATTGGGCGGTGCAATGTCGTTCGGGGTGGTGGGCTTTTGTCCTCACACAGCTCCCAGCAGGCTGTTATCAGGGTGGGGGTCGCGATCACTGCTCAGACCTTCCCCCTGCAAGCCGAGCGCTGCCCAGCCCTGACACAAATATTATCAGTCATTGAGTCCTCCACCCATTAACATGTTGCACCACGCCGTGACGCATTGCATCACCATCAACCAGTTCTGGACTGACCCTCCCTTTAGTGTCACATTTTTCTGTTCCATAGAACATGCTGGTTTGAATGCTATAATGTTTTCTCACAATCAGTTATTCTACAAATTTTTCACCTTTTTGTTAATATTTATAAACAACACGGAAATAGAGTCTTATCTCAATAAAAAAATTACAAAATTTTATTAACATCGTACAAAAATAATAACAAATACCAAACAAAAAAAATGAATAAAAAAATCACGAAAAAGAGGAAGACCAATACAAAAAAGGAACACAGCGATAAACAGATATCGAGAAATATGATCAATTATGTAATATCTAGACATCAATGTTATATGCATATAAAAATAGCCATAAACGTTATTTGGTATATATAACCATAAATCATAAAGTTATTGGCTTAGATGCATAGAGACATCGATGGAAGTATATGCATAATCTATCCACCGCAAAGAGTATATACCCCAATGAAAGAAAGAATTATAATGGGCCAGTAAATAGTTAAAAGGATCCATGCCAGATGGTAGTGGACCATAGTAGATAAGTAATATTACCCATGTAGAGAGAGGGAGCTGGAAATCGCTGTGGTCCCGTCCCTTTTTCGCAATATGTAAGGTTTTATTTTTACATAATTTTTACATTACAGTTTTTATAATGTCGGGAAAATTATAAAAAAATAGTCCACATTTCACTTTTTTTGTAATTGTGTTGCTTTTCTGTCATGGGCAATTATATATAGGTGATATAAAGTTTTGGGGTCAGCAGGGGTGGGGCTGTCAGTTTTTTTAATTATTATTTTATTTTTGTGTGTGTATATATATATATATATATATAATATATATATATATATATATATTTTATTTTATATATTATAATAATAAAAAGTCATATATATTATCATATAATAGTATAGCATTAATATTTTTTTTTTTTTTTTTTTTGATTTTTTTCCAAAATGAAAATTCAAGTCATATAAATTTTAAATAAAGTGGAAAAGCTTTTACAGGATCAATACTGTAAGCAAAATATTTGTGTTTTTATTTTATTTGTTTTACATATTGTGCCCCCTATAAGGTCAGACCTTTGGGGGGCATTTTTACATCATTTTTGTTGTTGCTGATGTCCCCTGTAACTGTGGCTGATATACTGGCCCCAGTTATAAGGTGAATATACCCTCTGGAGTCACTGCAGAACTGGTCTGAATAGCTTTTGCAGTCCTTGAGCCATCGGTTGTCACATGTCTGAAGGCTCCCTGCTAATCAGTATTTACAGCGCTCATTGAGTGCTTTATGTACAACGATCAAGAAGTCAGGGACGGTAAAATAAAACCCTGCCTTCTCCCAGGAGAACCAGCTGTACAGTTCCTGTGCAGAGTTAGATGCTGACTGCCCAGACTTATAAAGTCAATTGGTGGTCAACATTTATATGAGCCGGTGCTGCACTCTTCCACCTCTCACTGTGAGCGGTGCCCTTGGTGGCTGTTCATCCACTCTCCCTAAACACCGGCCCAGATTAGCGGTCATGCAAATGTTGTGAGTATGAGCAAGTGGTCAATAGTGATTACAATGTACAGGGTAAGAAAGGTGGCAAATTTGCATTGACCATGTTATTTGCATGTAGAGCATTAAAGGGGTTATTCAATGTACTGTGTAATCACCGTTTTTTATGGAGGGAAGGACGAGCAGCCGTCATGGGCACCGCTCACCTTAAGAGGTGGAAGGGTGCAGGATCGGCTCGTACAGATATCAACTGCCCATTGACTTTTTAAGTCCAGACGGTCAGGATCTACCTCTGTACACTAACTGTGCAGCTTTTCTTGATCGTTGTACATACAGTTGAAACCAGAAGTTTACATACACTATATAAAAAGAAACATATGCATGTTTCTCTCACTATCTGACATGAAATTAGAATAAACCTTACCCATTTTAGGTCAATTAGGAACCAAAATTATTTATATTTATTTGCCAAATGCCAGAATAATTAGAGAGATTTTTAAAGCATTTTTATTACTTTCTGCAGTCAAAAGTTTACCTACATTTCATTAGTATTTGGTAGCATTGTCCTTAAACTGTATGACTTGGGTCAAATGTTTTTGATATCCTTCCACAAGTTTCTTACAGCAGTTGGTAGGAATTTTGGCCCATTCCTCCTGACAGAACTGGTGTAACTGAGCCATGTTTGTAGGTTTCCTTCCTCGCACCTGCCTTTTCAGCTTTGCCCATACATTTTCAATAGGATTGAGGGGCTTTGTGATTGCCACTCCAAAACATTGACTTGTTTATCCTTAAGCCACTTTGTAACCAGTTTTGCAGTATGCGTCAGGTCATTGTCCATTTGGAAGACCCATTTCCACCCAAGCTTTAACTTCCTGGCTGATGTCTTGAAATGTTGCTTCAGTATTGCCACATAATTTTGTTTCCTCATGATGCCATCTATTTTGTGAAGTGCAGCAGTACCTCCTGCAGCAAAACAACTCCACAACATGATGTTGCCACCCCTGTGTTTCACAGTTGGGATGGTGTTCTTAGGCTTCCAAACATCTCCCTTTTTCCCCCAAACGTAACAATGGTTATTATGGCTCAACAGCTCAATTTTAACTTCGTCAGACCACAGGACATGTCTCCAAAAATGTAGGTCTTTGTTCCTGTGTGCAGTTTCAAACATTAATCTGGATTTTATGTGTTTCTTTTGGAGCAATGGCTTCTTCCGGGCAGAGTGGCCTTTCAGCCCATGTTGATACAATACTCGTTTCATTGTGCATAATGACACAATTGTACTAGGTTCTGCCATCATCTTCACAAGGTCTTTTGTTCTTGGGTTGATACGCTCATGTCGGACCAAATCACATTCATCTCTGAGACACAGAACCCGTCTCCTTCTTCACCTTTATAATGCCTAGAAATTCCCATCTTGTTTGTACTTGTGTATAATTGTTTGTACAGATGAACAAGGCACCTTCAGGTATCTGGAAATTGCACCCAAGGATGATCCAGACTTGTGCAACTCCACAATTCTCTTCCTGGTATCTTGGCTGATATCTTTAGACTTTCCCATGATGTTACACACAGAAACAGTGTGTTTCTGGTGTGCTAATAAACCAGAAGCTTCCAAAGACATGACATCACCATATGGGCTGTCCCAAATTGTTTAAAGGTATAGTAATCCTAGTGTATATAAACTTTCGACTTTGCAGGAAGTAATAAAAATGCTTTAAAAATTCTCTCTCTTTCATTATTCTTTTTTTTTTCAAACGTAGCTTTATTGATAGTCATAATAGAAATAACATTACAAAGGCAAGTGCAATAAAATGAGCAAATAACATCTAATACCAAAGACATATATGGTAACACTATCAGCAGGTCATTATCAGGGCACTGAATCACAAGTGATTAACATTAGAACTTCTAGTAGAAGGATTACCAATTTGACCAATCATTAACCGTAGGTTAAGCAAGCTAGGCTAGTACTTTGTAATGACGACCAGGTGTAAAACATCTAACTGCAAAGAAATAAAACAAGTAAAAAAACATAAAACTTCCATAACAAAGAATATAAACAGACATCAGAGACTTTTCGGACTCGACCCGGGCAGACCCCCCACAAAGGGAGATGGTAACACCAACGAATATGCATAGGTCCCCAGAATCCGATCCGTAGACACCCAGAGAACTCACGTAATGCTGTGGTATTCTGGAGATGCGGTAAACATGATCCATTCCCTCCAAACCCTGTCATACCTATCCTGAGATTGAGTTTGATTCGCTCAGATCTCCTCCATCCTTTGCAAACAAAAGACCTCTTTAAGCCACTCTGCTATGGTAGGTGACTGTGTAGACCTCCATTTCCTTGGAATAAGGGCTTTCGCTGCGACCAGTAGGAAGAACATTAAACTTCCCTGAAGGACATGCAAAGGCATTGGGAGTATATGGAGGAGAAGGACCAAAGGATCATCCTGCAATTTTAAACCAGTGATGACCTCAATTAGCTCAATAATTTTAGTCCAGAAGGGGCGCAACTCATCGCATCCCCACCAAATATGCGACATAGTGCCAGGTGCAGACCCACACCTCCAGCAAGTCGGCGGGACCTGCGGATAAAAAGAATGCAAGAGCATGGCCACCCTATACCACTTTGTCAGCACCTTATAGTTAAGCTCCTGGATTCTGCAGGAAACCGTGGCTTTGTGTGCCAAAGTACAAGCCTTGGACGAGTCCTCTGCCTGAAAGGAACACCCCAGCTCCCTCTCCCAGCTTGCTTGGAAGGCCAGCGCCAGAATAGTGTGATCATTCATCAACAGATTATATATTGTCGAAATCAAATGACCAGGAGGATGTTGTTGAGCACACAGGGCCTCAAAACTAGTCAGGGGCCTAGTTAGATCTAGTTTTACCTTATTGACGTTAAAGAAATGCCTGAGTTGCATATATTGAAGCCATCTCTTCCATTATTCTTGACCTAAAATGGGTAAGGTTTATTCTGATTTCATGTCAGATAGTGAGAAAAAAACATATGTGTCTTTTTATGTAGTGTATGTAAACTTCTGGTTTCAACTGTATGTATATATACATATACATAATAATAATAATAATAATCTTTATTTATATAGCGGCAACATATTCCGCAGCACTTTACAATTTAGAGGGTATAAGTACAGAGAATATGGGGTAGTGTACACAAAAAGTGGATGAACCTGCCACCCAGACCGTACAACTATATACATATAAGCAAATTGAATGTTGCGGACCAGCTCCAATGTAGGATAAACGAAAGGTAAACGTAGATGCAGACCGGGCTTACTTAAAAAGCGACTTCGCTACATTTGTTGTAACCTTTTAAAAGTAATACAAAATAGACAGACTTGTGAAACCCACAGCTACGGGCTAGTGTGATCAAACAGCCACACTAGCCCGTAGCTGTGGGTTTCACAAGTCTGTCTATTTTGCGTTACTTTTAAAAGGTTACAATAAATGTAGTGAATCCGCTTTTTAAATAAGCCCGGTCTGCATCTACGTTTACCTTTTGTTTATTCTACATTGGAGCTGGTCCGCAACATTCTATTTGCTGTCTTGGACTTTCGGTGTGGGTGCACGCACAGGACCGCACTCATGTGGAAACGCTTCCATTTTTGGACTCCCAAATAGCAGGTGAGCTGTTTTACAGTTTAGTGCTTTGAGCTTGATTATATACATATAAGTGCCTATGAATGCCCAAGTGCAGGGAGGGATGAATGAGTATGACAGAAATTAGGGGGGGTAAATGATTAGGAATCTTGGTAGGCCTGCTTAAGAAAATGAGTTTTCAGAGCGCACTTGAAACTATGAAGGTTGTGAGTGTGCCTGATCATATGGGGTAACACGTTCCAGAGAACCGGAGCAGCACGTGCAAAATCTTGGAGACGGGCATGGGAGGTTCGGATGAGAGAGGCGTGTAATGTCAGATCATCAGCAGAGCGCAGAGAGCGGGTAGGATGGTAAACAGAGATGAGGGAGGAGATGTGGGGGGGGGGGGGTGCAGTGCTGTGGAGAACTATATGGGTCAGACTGATGAGTTTATGTTGAATCCTGCACTGAATGGACACAACCACTGCAGTGACTGGCACAGGATAGAGGCATCAGTATATCGGCTGGAAAGAAAGACGAGCCTGGCTGTTGCTGCATTCAGGACAGATTGGAGAAGGGAGAGTTTGCAGAGAGAGAGACCAATAAGTAAGGCGTTACAGTAATTAAACCGAGAAAGAATAAGAGCAACAGTAAGAGTCTGCGTGGTTTCCACAGTGAGAAAAGGACGGATTCTGGAGATCTTTTTGAGGTGCAGGTGACAGGAGCGGGCAAGTGATTGGATGTAGGGAGTGAAGGACAGATCAGAATCTAGTTTAACCCCAAGACAGTGGGTCTGCTGCCTGGGAGTTATGGTGGTACCACACACTGAGAGAGAAATAGCAGATGGGGGTTGGTTAGTAGAAGGTGGGATGACTATAAGTTCAGTTTTATTGAGGTTTAGTTTGAGATAGATAGAGGATATGATGTCAGAGACAGCAGACAGACAATCACTGGTGTTTTGTAGCATTTTTTTTCTATTATAACCGTATCCATTAAAAAAAAAAAAAAAAAAAAAACATATACTAACCTCTCGCCTCACCTTTGTTCCATTGCTATACCGTCCTCACTCTCCCAGTCTTCTGTTTTCTTCCAAAGAGGGACATCACGTGCCACTGTCTGATTTCACCATTTGGCAGCAGGAGTTTTTGTGTGGTTAATATTTGCTTGGGTGCTGTACCTATACACTGCAAATGTCACAATACATTACTGGAAGCAATGAAACAAGAGCTCTCACAACCCTCTGAAATCACATAAATATAATGTAATGATATCTTATAGTTTAGTTTTCTTAACAGGTTAAAAAAAAAAAACCAGTAACCAGCCAAAGATTAAAAGTAAATCACTGCGATGCTGAAGGACAGAGAAATTTGCCTTGCAGAACCATATACAATGCCATAAAACCATGCAAATGTTAGATCGTATATTATGTTAGATTTCTTTTTGAATGTGTCCTCGGTTCTTTGCTGGAAATTGTTAATTTTTTCCAAATCCACTGGGTCCTTGGACAATGAGCCCAGCTCTTACAGTGAAACAGATGCGCAGAGCTTTGAACCTTTTAGCATTAACAACATGATAATGAAATAAAGTAAAGAGATGAAAGAAATTCTGGCCCTGGAGGGCTGAAAGGTCCTCTTCTTCCTTCCTTCAGCATTATACACTACCAGTTACTTTTGATACCATTATGAAAATCAATTTTGTTGCACTTAGAGAAGAAATGCATAAGGCCTAATGTATATTTTACACAGTGTGACTGCTGGGAGATTCTTGTGACAGTAGAAGAAGGTCTGCATTAGGGCAATGATTTATTAACATACAGGAAAATACATATTTGATCTGTGCAGTAGCATCACATATCTGGGCAACTGGTCAAAGCATAAGCTGGTATTTGCAAATGCAAGTCCTACAGATATTTCAAGTTTGGTCTCCTTAAAGGGATATTCCCATCTCATTGATTAGCTTTAAACATGAAGGCAAAGGTAAATAAACACTATTACCAAATACATTGTTGTTGTGAGTTTTTTTTTTTTCAGACAGAGCAGTTCTTATCTGCTGCTAGTTTACAGAAATTCTCCTAGGTTGCCAACCACCTCTCTTTGCCCTTGCAGCTATTTCCAGCTGTGTTTTTTCACAGGAGCTTGTTTTTCTTTATTATGGACAAACTTTAACCCATTTAATTCTCTGTAGCCTTGCATTTTGCTTTTAAAACCCCTACATAGCCAATGTCCCTCTAATAGGCTTAGCTACAAATAGGGAAACTGAAATTTCAATAGCTTCTGTAGAGCCACCCACAGCCTGAACAAGAAGTGGGAGCCTGAAACTAGCTGTGAAGAACAGGCTCAGTGAAACTTCCAGATAGGAAAACCCCCTTTAGGCTTTTTGTAGACACCAGGAATGTTTGCATGGATCCTTATAGCTATGCCTGAAGTGCATGAGATTCTGATGTGTAATCCTGTACTAGGTCCATTGGGTATAATCTTCTAGATCAGAGTTGCAATTGGAACCTTAACTGAAGGGCACCCCTCAACCTCCTAATGTTGACAAGACTGCTAGCAATGGTCTTGCTAGGGATTTTGCCCAGAACCTTTTGGCCAGCAGTGTGCCCATTTAAACAAGAGGAGAATCTTTATAGCTTTAATGAATTTCTACCTAGCATATTATGACATGCAACACCATAGCATTCCTAACTCCTTCTTCTCTGAGGCAATGGAGAGCAGGAGACAAATAATGAGAAATTAGGCAACACAGCATTAAAAAATAAAGTCTCTACAATTCTTTTATTATTACTGTCAGTTTACAACATAGTGGACGTTTCTTTGGAAATAGCGGCAGGTGGCTGTAGACCGAATGGTCTGTCCCCCTAGACTGTAGGCAGTGCTATTAGATTAGGGGATACAGAGAGGGCACTATTCCTTTGTAAGTGCACCAAAGTGGATTACTTTAAGAGTACAAAGATGGATTATTACTACACGGGGCATAAAGAGGGATAAATATTGTGTGGGACCTAAAAAGGGCACTTCTACTGGGGGCACAGAAGAAGACATTATTATTTTGCTGAATGGACAGTGAGAAAATTATTACTGTGTAGTTAAACTCTTACTTTGTGGGTACTAGAGAGGTCACAATTACTGTGTGGAGCATAAAGGAGGGCACTATTACTGTGAAGGGGGTACTGAGAGGAGCATTAAAAGGAATGTGTCATCAAAAAATGAGTCATTGTGTAAGTCCCATTTTTATGTTAAACACATTTTTTAGGAATGTTAGGTTGTTTTTTTACATTTTCATAACACTTTCAATATTTTTTAATAATTCTTAAATCTTGCAGTCTTCACTTTGGCCACTAGGCCTTGTTTACATTGCTTTAATAGCAGTCAGAGAGATGCTTTACACTAGCTTCATGCACATAGGATACTTAAGACTGACTCAGGAGAGTTTTCTAGTCATGCTCTTTAACCTGGGAAGAAATCAGTGTGCAGGGAGGTGAAAGGGTGAACTGTGACATCTCCTCTTGTGATTGGTGGATCGTGTTTTATCTATTCACACTGGTGTCTCCTTTCAGTTTGACCCTCTTTGTGCTGATAATGAGCAGACAACTGAGAATCTTTCTGTACAGAACAGGAAGTGTCAGACGATTATTAGGCTTAGTGGCCAAAGTGATAAGTGCAGGACTTAAGAATTATTAAAAAATTTTGAAAGTGATATGGAAAATGTAAAAAAATATAACCAAAAATTCTTAAAAAATGTGTTGAACATAAAAATGTGAGTTAAACAATAAGTGATTTTTGATGACACATTCCCTTTAAGGATGGCAACCGAGTGGGGAGTTTGTGTGCAGAGATGAGTTGTAGCTGGAAGAAGTCTTCATAGTGGGATAGTTAATACAAATATAATGTGTGTTTTAAAACCCTAGTAACACTGAGGTTAGCTAGTGCTGCATCAGATGGTCACTTAAGAGAATCAGCAAAAAATCATGTGTGGGCTGATTCCAATGGCCATGAAGAGAAGCTGTGTACCAGGGTCCATGCCCTGTTGTAGAAAAAGTTCTGCATATATGGCATTTGATAGAACATGCAACAAACCTCTATATGCCTTCATAGGAAGCATAAAGAGGAACTGTACAGTAAATTCCTCAAGAACTACAATGTCGGGCTTATCATGGATGCTTATAAAACAAAGCTCTAATACAGAAGTGGGCATTATAGAATAGTCAGGTACCAGACGAAATGCACTGTAGGAAAGGATCCCTGTAAGATGAGGAGGATCCAGAGTTCCATAGCTTTCTGTCCCCCTAATTTTCTAAAGCAAGCACCAGCCATCAATTATTAGGACTGCAATGTCCTTGTTATAAGGCACTAGCAAACACATGAATTAAATATTATAATGAATAAAACAAATAATTAAATTCAATATGTGCAGGACGCCATCTATAGCAGCCCTCACTCTGACAGAGTTGAGCTATAATTGTATCTGAATGGCTGCCATGTAATACTACATTACTCCTAATGCCTGGCTTCCCATAATAAAATCAACTGTTTGCCAGGGGTGCTGGGAGCTAGGGTCTAAAAGGTGTGAGACCACCCCTGTAAGAATACTGGACAACTCAGGCTTCTCTTCCTATGGCTTAATGCTTTAAAATAGTTACAGAGCCGCAAAAATTCTGGATTCACTACATTTAGGGGATGCCTCTCACCTAGCTTTTTTTACTTCATAGCAAATGCATAGATCATTGCACTGCACGTTCTGGCTTCATGAAATATGCTTTAAACAGATAAAAGTATATTATTTTAATTGACAATAATCAGTAATAGAAAATCTCAATTAGTACTTTGCTTCACCTCTAGCTTTTATGATGTCTGAATTTTTTGAGACATGGATTTAACTATATGTTAATCAATATTCACCATCAAACTGGTTCCAACTTGAAGATTTATGACTTTTGCGATGCGTCAAACTTAATCTGCCATTTCTCCAATCAAGCTTCTAACTTCCCAAACTTCCCAATCCTAACCCCTGTGTTAAAACACTAGTAACACTAGTAACTAGTGTCCCGAACAGAGCATGTTCTATTGATAACTATCCTCTATTTCCTAACTCTAAACCAATTGTTAACTTAACAACACATATTCCCCTTAGTCCCAGCATTCTCACTTTAAGTACCAACCTTTATCTGGTACAGTATTAGAGGCCTTTGAAAAGTCTAGATACATCCACATCCTTACCTAGGTCCAGTCTGGAGCTTACCTCCGTATAAAAGCTGATTAGACAAGGTCAACCCCTCATAAACCCACGCTGATGCTGTGCTATAAAGTTACCTTCACTGAGGTATTCTAACCACAATCGAGATCTGATTCACATTTTTTTTTACTTTCCTCAGTATTTAATTTAAATATGCAAATATTGAGGTGCTTCTATGGTTTATTCCTCAGCAATTTCATATTTTTTCCTCTATTTGATATAAAAATGCTATTAATTAAAACATATGTATTTTGTGGGTAGAATGTATATTGTATGCACCAAAAATGCAACTAAACCAACTAGGAGACATAGTAGATAAGGTTAGAAAAAGACACAGGTCCTTAGGATTTGTCCCCACGTCAAAGGTCAAAATGCTCGTCGGATTCTGAATCCTAAAACCGTGTTGTCCAACAAGTATTTCAACAGTGTTTTACACAAAAACCCAAAGATTTTTAAGTTTTTGGCAAGGATCTTGGCTCGGTTTAAGGATTCAGTTTCTCAATTGTTTTTGCATTAGAGAACACTATTGAGCTATTTTTATGCGGACCCGCACTGAAATCCACTCCACAAAATGTGCATAAAGCATTCTGGTTGTTTTTTATACCATCCCACTGACTTCACTAGTACATTTTCCTCTTTTTTCAGAGTGAAATCCGACAGAAGAATGAAGATGTTCAAAGTTTTTGAATAAAAAGGCGGTTTTTAAATTCGACCTCAGAAAATCTGAGTCATGTAGACTACAATGGGGATGTTCTATTGAGGTCTATGGGGATGATTTTACAGTTAGTTTTTGACAGTTTTAAAAATTCGAATCCACGTCAAAAACCAACTGAAAATCCTTGCTGTGTAGAGAGATCCTTTAGAGTTCATCCTTTGACCCTACAGTGTTGATCCAGAGGAAAGCAAAAACCCTTAAGAGACAGATGCTAATTTCTCCATACAAGATGTAGAAATAAATCCCGATTTCAAATATAGCAGTCAGAATTATACTTGATTTAAAGGGGTGTTCCCACAAAGCCACTTACTATTAGTATGTCGGCTCATAGTTAGCTGCAAGCAGGCCTCAGTGGATAGGGAGATGGCTGCGCTTCTGTAGCTCTTACCCATTTATTTCTATGGAAGTTCTGAATATAGCCGAGTGACTGTGCTCCGCTGTCTTCAGCACTCCTACAGACATTAATGGGGAAGAGCCGCCCAAGCACAGTCATGACCCAATTGATTCAGGCCAGTTCATAACTAGCTATGAGTCAACCTGTTAGCAGAAAGTAGCTTTGTGGTATATTTACCGATGTGGATTCCAATCTGCATTGCATATAAAGCTTTAATACAGAAGTGGACATTATAGAATAGTCAGGTACCAGATGAAATGCACTCTAGGAAAGGATCCCTGTAAGATGAGGAGGATCCAGAGTTCCATAGTTTTCTGTCCCCCTGTTTTTCTAAAGCAAGCACCAGCTATCAATTATTAGGACTGCAATGTCGTTGTTATAAGGCACTAGCAAATCCATGAATTCAATATAATAATGAATAAATCAAATTAAGGACAGGAGTTGTCAGACCAACCTGATCTGTTTTTATGAAGAGGTGAGTAGAATCTGGATAGCGGGGCAGCTGAGGATATAGTGTTTTTAGACTTTGCAAAGGCATTTGACACTGTCCCTCATAAGTGTTTGTTGGGTAAATTAGAATCCATTGGGTTAGAAATAACAGTGTGTAATTGGATTTAAAACTGGCTGCTGGATCGTACTCAGAGAGTGGTGGTAAATTACTCCTACTCTGAGTGGACCCCGGTTATGAGTGGTGTGTCCCAGGGCTCAGTATTGGGTCCTCTTTTATTCAATGTATTTATTTATGATATAGTGGAGGGGATCATAGTACAGTTTCTATTTTTGCAGATGACACCAAGCTATGCAGGGTAGTGCAATCTATGGAAGATGTTCATAACTTGCAAGCAGACCTGGACACACTGAGTGCTTGGGCATCCACTTGGCAAATGGGGTTCAATGTGGATAAATGTTAGGTTCTGCATCTGGGTAGAAATAATCTACAGGCATCATATGTCCTAGAGGAAGAAAAACTTGGAGAATCGCTTGTTGACAAAGATCTGGGCGTTCTTGTAGATCATAGACTACAGAACAGCATGCAATGTCAATCAGCTGCCTCTAGGGCAAGTAAGATATTGGCGTGTATTAAAAGAGCATGGACTCACGGGACAAGGATGTAATTCTACCGCTGTATAAAGTATTGGTGCAACCGCACTTGGAATATGCTGTTCAGTTCTGAACCCCAGTTTATAGAAAAGATGTAATAGAGCTAGAGAGAGTGCAAAGACAACCAAACTTATAAGGGGAACAGAGCATCTTAGTTATGAGAAGAGGTTAGAAGAATTGAATTTATTTAGTCTTGAGAAAAAACAGCTTCTGGGTGACATGATTAATTTGTATAAATATATACAGTAAATGGTCTCTACAAAAAGTATGGGGAAAAATTGTTTCATGTAAAGCCCCTCAAAAGGCAAGAGGACATTCCCATTGGCTGCAGAGAAAAAGGATTCAAGGATTCAATGCAGAGGAGAAAAGCGTTCTTCACTGTGAGAACTGTAAATCTGTGGAATAACTGCCTGAGGAGCTGGTCACAGCAGGAACAGTTACGAGTTTCAAGAAAGGCTTAGATAACTACCTGAAACTAAAGAATATTAATACGTATGTAGCTATGTAAAATTCTGGATCCTGTATAGTGGCGGCTCTAAGGTCAGAGATGGGGTCTTCCCTGGAGCAGATTGGTTCTTGCCTTTGAGTTTCAGGGCATTCACCAGTGGGGAGGCAGAGCTTGAACTCCTTGCCTCCCTCCCATCACCCACATTTTCCCCACCCTTGGTTGAACTTGATGGACACGTGTCTTTTTTCAAATGTACGAACTATGTAACTATATGTAACTATATAAATAATTAAATTCAATATGTGCAGAACCCCATCTATAGCAGCCCGCACTCTGGCATAGTTGAGTTGTAATTGTATCTGAATGGCTACCATGTAATACTACATTTCTCCTAATGCCTGGATTCCCATGGTAAAATCAGCTGTTTGCCAGGTGTGCTGGGAGTTGGGGTCTGAAAAGTGTGGTCTCTAATGAGACCACCCCTGTAAGAAAACTAGACAACTCAGGTTCCTCATCCTATGGCTTCATACTTTAAAATGGTTACAGAGCCGCAAAAATTCTGGATTCGCTACAATTAGAGGATACCTCTCACCTAGCTTTTTACTTCATAGCAAATGCACAGATAATTGCACTGCACGTTCTGGCTTCATGAAATATGCTTTAAACAGATAAAAGTAAATTATTTTAATTGACAATAATTAGTAATAGAAAATCCCAATTAGTACTTTGCTTCACCTCTAGCTTTTATGATGTCTTTTTGAGACATGGACTTAACTAATGTTAATCAATACCCACCATCAAGCTGGTTCCAACTTGAAGATTTATGACTTTTGCGATGCATTAAACTTAATCTGCCATTTCTCCACTCAAGCCTCTAACTTCCAAAACTTCCCAATCCTTACCCCTGTGTTAAAACACTAATAACTGTGTCCCGAACAGAGCATGTTCTATTAATAACTATCCTCTGTTTCCTAACTCTGAGCCAATTGTTAACTTAACAACACATATTCCCCTTAGTCCCAGTATTCTCACTTTAAGTACCAACCTTTATCTGTTACAGTATCAGAGGCCTTTGAAAAGTTTAGATACATCCACATCCTTACCTAGGTCCAGTCTGGAGCTAACCTCCGTACTCTACCCACATCTGATTCACATTTTTCTTTTACTTTCCTCAGTAGTGATTTTAAAGATGCAAATATTAAGGTGCTTTTATGGTTTATTCCTTAGCAATTTCACTTTTTTTCCCCTCTATTTGATATAAAAAATGCTATTAATTAAAAAGATGTATTTTTCTTTGTTTCTTTGTTATGGTATGTATGAAAAAGCCAGAATGTTTAACTATTCAACCAACATTGTTTGTTTCATGTTAGTGATTTGTAAATTTGCTAAAAACTAAAAGCCTGTGTGATTATTCTCTAAGGCTAGATTTGCACAGCCTTTTTACATGTATTTTGGTGGGTAAAATGTGCATTGTATGAACCAAAATACATATCATAAATGCAACAAAAAGAGGTCCTTCGGCTTTGTCCCCAAGACAAAGGTCAAAGTACTCGTCGGAATCTGAATCCTAAAACCGTGTTCTCCAACGAGTATTTCAACAGTATTTTATACAAGAACCCAAAGATTTTTAACTCAGTTTTCATTTTTCGACACAGATCTTGGTTAGGTTTAAGGATTCCGTTTTCAATTGTTTTGCATCATAGAACACTATTGAGCTTTTTTACGCAGATACGCATCAAAATCCGTACCAAAAAATGTGCACAAAGTTTTCTGGCTGTTTTTAAGCCATCCCACTTCAATAGTACATTTTCCTCTGTTTTCAGAGTGAAATCCAACAGAAGAATGAACATGTTCCAAGTTTTTTTGAAAAAAGGTGGTTTTGAATTCGGACCTCTGTAGACTATAACTCGGATTTTCTATTGAGGTCTATGGGAATGGTTTTACATTTGGTTGGTGTCAGGGAGTAACAGGGACGCACACAAAGACACAGACAAGTGAGGCCCTGACACTGGTCCCAGCCCCTGTCCCTGCCTTTTGGGGAATCCGACTCCTTAACAGGTCAGCCCCAACCAGATGACTAATAACTGCACTGAGCACAGTGAAAACACAAATCGAGACAAACAACCACAGAACATGTAAAGGTAGTCGGGCAGGCCAAGGTCAGTAACACACGGGCAGCGAAGTACAAAATCGTGAGGCAGAGAGAGTAACCAGAATCCAAGCAAAGGTCAGAGTTATACAGAAGGTAACAAGAGAGAGCAGGCTAACTACAGGGCGAAACCAATATAGCAGGCAAAGCAGGAAGGAAGCAGAGACCTTATATAGGAACAGAAGAAAGGAAGAACTGTGGCAAGAGGCAGAAGGAACAAAAGACCAATTAGGAAAAGAAAGCTGTCACTCAAGAAGGAACAAAGTTAACTAGGAGTGTGCTGGAAGACTCCTGGCCACGGGTCTTGGCCAGGAATCAATCAGCACCCAGCACAGAATAAACCCAGTTCACACTAGTGATAAGAAATGCAGTATTTGGTCAAACCCCATGGCTTACGTCGTACCGGCCATGGCCGGCGACCAGAGCCAAAAGACGGGGGTGTTTCTGGCACAATCATGACAGTTGGTTTTAGAAATTCAAATCCACATAAAAAATCGACTGAAAATCCTTGCTGTGTAGAGAGATCCTTAGAGTTCAACATATGACCCTACGGTGTTGATCCAGAGGAAAACAAAACCCTCTAAGAGACTTATGCCAATTGCTCCATACAAGACATAAAATTAAAACCCAACTTCAAATATAGCAGTCAGAATTATCCCTGATTTAAAGGGATGTTCCCACAAAGCCACTTCGTATTAGCAGGTCGGCTCATAGCTAGCTGCAAGCAGGCCTCAGTGCCTGTGCTTCTGCAGCTCTAACCCATTTATTTCTATGGAAATTCTGAATATAGCCGAGTGACTGTGCTCAGCTATATTCAGAACTCAATACGGGGCAAAATGCTCCCCAGTCATTACGGTAATCCACAGTTCTCATAGAGAACTATGGATTACGCTTCCTCTCCCCGCTCGTACAATACGCTGCGGGGGGAAATAAGTGACATGTCATTTATTCACGGCGTTTATGCATTGTATGCCTATTGGGCCAGCGGGCTGCCAGCCCCGTGGGAGCTCGTGCTATGCAGTGTGAACTTAGCCTAATGGGGGAGAGCCATGCAAGTGCAGCCATGACCCAATTCATTCAGGTCAGTTCATAACTAGCTATGAGTCAGCCTGTTAGCAGAAAGTAGCTTTGTGGTATATTTACCGAAATGGCTCCCAATCTGCATTGCATTGCATATAAAAATGTGTTTGTCACTTACCGTATATACTCGAGTACAAAAAATGTGCTGAAAAATCCGACCTCGGCTAATACTCGGTTCACTGTCGGCGCTCGGGCGCTGCGATGGCCCGGGCGCCGGCAGGGACACTTCTGCTACATGCAACTCCTCAGGGAGTGTATATAGCAGAATCCCGAGTAAGCCGAAAGCGTCTGGGCGCTGCCGTGGCCTGGGCACTGTCAGCGATCTCTTCACCTGTATGCGACACCTCTGGGAGCGCACACAAGTGAAGAGATAGCACTGCGGAGCAAAGATCAAGTGCTCCCTGCTCAGAAGTGGACTCTGGACGGCCGCAGACTCGCTGCTGTCCGGAGTTTCCGGCATAGGCAGAGTGCATGTCATCACGCTGCGTACGCGGCCTGATGACATCACACTGCCTGTGCCTGAAAACGGAGCAGAGCGCCCGGGAGTCGGGGGAGGGAGGTAAGTGTTTGTATTTTTTCTTTGTTAAAACCCTGCCTATACCTGCCTATGAGGGATATTTATCTGCCTATACCTGCCTATAGGGACATATGCCTGCCTATAGGGGCATATGCCTGCCTATAGGGACATATACCTGCCTATAACCTGACTATGGCGACATATACCTGCCTGTAAGGACATAAACCTGTCTATATCCTGCCTATAGGGACATACTGTATACCTGCCTATAACCTGCCTATGGGGACATATACCTGCCTATAACCTGCCTATTACCTGCCTATTACCTGCCTATAACCTGCCTATAACCTGCCTATTACCTGCCTATAACCGGCCTATAACCTGCCTATGGGAATATATGCCTGCCTATAACCTGCCTATAGGGACATATAGCTGCCTATAACCTGCCTATAGGGACATATACCTGCCTATGGGGGACATATACCTGCCTATAACCTGCCTATGGAGGACATATACCTGCCTATAACCTGCCTATAGGGGACATTAAACTGCCTATACCTGCCTATGGGGGACATATACCTTCCTCTACATACCTATGGGGGATATTAAACTGCCTATATCTGCCTATGTAATTTTATTGGTATCCATTTTTATTTTTGAAATGTACCAATAGCCGCTGCATCTTCCACCCTAGGCTTATACTCGAGTTAATACGTTTTCCCAGTTTTTCGTGGCAAAAGTAGGTGCCTCGGCTTATATTTGGGAGCTTGGTGGCGAAACGCACATTGGGGCGCCTCTCTCCCAGGTTGAATACCTCCTGTCAGGGCACTCACTCCATATCATTGTGGGTTGGAATTTATTATTTCTTGACTGTCTCCTAGATACTTGTCATAATTTTTGCCAGGGGCTGTAATATAGGGGATACAATACCAAATATATATAATATATATATATATATATATATATATATATATATATATATATTATATATATATATATATATATATATATATATATATATATATATATATATACATATACATATATATATATATATACACACAGTACAGCTCTTCCAGTCAGGTGTATTGTAGTGAAGTTGAGTACATTGTCCCAAGATTATTATTCTCCAAGAGACTTGATAAACAGATTAGAAGATTGTACAAGCCCTCCAGTGGAGTTAGGAATCACCAGTTACTTCGGTATTGTATGTGATTTCTTCTAATAGGCTGTGATACAGCTCGTCTGTGAGTAATGTTCCTGTCTGTGACTTATTATCCGTGTGAGTCATTTCACTATAGAAAGACTCATCACAGCAAGACAGTCATTGATGTCATAGCCTCACAACCCTGCAGCAGTCATCTCGGGACTTTACAGTCACTTTCTGGTTTTACTTTAAGCCTTTACTTTAAAGGAAAAAAGCAGCTTGTTCGGAAACAGATTTTAATTTTTAATTAAATATTAATCTCAGATTTCTACTTTGACAATACCTTTCAAATGGTGCAGTGTGCATAGAACACATACTGAAGTTGTATTTCCATTGTAGACATTTATGGCACCCACATCTCGGCAAAGAATGAATGAAGAGTTTACACACATGAGCCCACTTTGTCTATTCATTGCTATGGGGATTATTTAAATGGCTTAGAATGGCATCATAGACATTTATGGAACTTCCTATACTTGGGTCATTGTTCATGACAAATGAAAGATAAACTCTACAGGACAATAGAGGCTCACAGGGCCAGGAAGAGATTGATCTGCCATATGGATGCGATTTATTGTTGCTGTCCAGGAAAGCTATCATCGCAGAGCTAATATCAATACAAGTTGACAACAATCAGGGGCGACATGAATGATTTTTGGTGCCCAGGCACCATTTTTTTTGCGCGTATTAGTAGCGTAGAATGTGTCTGAATCTATTAACTTATTCTACTGCTGGATTTTACTGCTTTCTAGCTACAAAACAACAATTCTGGCTCAGGTAAACCTCTTGTAAAGTGCTCTACCTCTTCCAGCAGTAATACGCCTGGATTTGCCGTACTGAAGCTATAAATGCATAGAATCATACTGTTGTAATGTGACACGACTCCAGCACGTCCCCCGATCTCATTCGCTTTGTAATGCGCCTGATATTGGAGTGCTTCTGGTTGCGCCGGTTTTCGGGCTGAAAAGCCGCCTGAAATGTCGCCTCTGGTGTCTATTATAGCTCCCACAAGTTGTCAACCTGGCTCAATTTTTATTATAGTATTTTTGACCTAAAAAACTATTACTAAGTAATAAAGGCAAATATTGGACTACAATTTATGCCAGGATTTAGTAAATTGGTACATTTATTTTCACATTATAGCAAGTGTATTAGGGAATCATCCAAGTCCTAATTTTTTACACCCTTGAGGGCTCTTTTCATAAAACAACACAGTGGAGATGGATTTTGAGGTGAGGGCCATTTTGTCTCAACTGTTAGTGAAATAGTGTCACTTTTTTAGGATGAGATGTATTAGAGCTATTGTTGCTGGACATTGATGGACTGCAAGCTCCGTTTTATCATATACACTGTGTTCCAAATTATTATGCAAATAATACTTTCTCTTATTTTCCAAAATTACCTATATGAATTGCAGTCATTGTAATTTTCCAGTCATCAACTATTAGAGTATAATTGAAAGGATTTTGAACAAACTGCCTATGATAACAGTATATTTGGTAAAAAAAAATAAAATAAAAATGCACTCAAAATGCATGTTCTAAATTATTATGCACAGCAGAGTTTTCAACCTTTTCATATTTATAACGAACCAAAAAATGGTCATTTGTGAAATTATAATCAATATAATCAAACAGATTTCAAGTCAAAACTTTATTCTAGGTGATGTTACATGTGCACATAGGACCCCTTGTTCGAAATGAGCTTCTGAACTCTCTCGTCCATTGAATTTGTCAGGTTTTGGATGGTTTCTGCTTTAATTGTTTTGCATGAGGACAGAATACCCTCCCAGAGCTGTTGCTTAGATGTGAACTGCCTCCTGCCATCATAGACACTCCTTTTGATGATGCTCCAGAGGTTCTCAATGGGGTTGAGGTCAGGGGAGCATGGGGGCCACAATATAAGTTTGTCCCCTTTTATGCCCATAGCAGCCAGAGATGCAGATATGTTATTTGCAGCATGAGACGGTGCATTATCATGCATGAAAATGATCTTCCTGCGTAATGAATGGTTCTTCTTCTTGAACCATGGTAGGAAGTGCTGTTTGAGAAACTCCACATACATTATGGAGTTCATTTTTACAACTTCAGGGATCCTAAAGGGGCCGACAATCTCTCTCTCCATGATTCCAGCCCAAAACATTACTCCACCTCCTCCTTGTTGGCGCCGTAGCCATGTTTGCATGGGGTGTCCATCAACCAGCCATCCTCCACTCCATCCATCTGGAGCATCGAGCATTGCACGGCACTCATCGGTGAACAAAACAGTTTTGCAGTCAGTCTTCATGTATTGTTTGGCACACTGGAGCCGTTTCTGCTTGTGTGCAGTGGATAGAGGAGGTCGACATGATGGCTTACGTACAGCTGCAAACCTCTGAAGGACCCTGCATCTTGTTGTTCAGGCGACGTTGGAGGCACCAGCAGCTTCAAAAACTTGTCTGCTGCTATGACAAGGCATTTTTGCAGCTGCTCTTTTAACATGACGTAATTGGCTGTTGGAAAGAGTCCTCAATTTTCCCGTATCAGCACGCACACGTGTGTGCTGTGAATCAGCTCCAGACTACTTGATGGTGCGATGATCACGCTAAAGTGTCTTGGCTGTGGTGAGTGTAGGCATGCCTTGCCCGAAACACTCGACACTTTGTTGCTTCTCAGCAGCCGACACATCCTTTTTCTTTCCCATTTTGGCTGCAAATATAGGCTGCTTAATAATGTGGGACAGCCTTCTTAAGTAGTCTTGCCTTTCATTGGACACACCTGCCAAACTAATAAGCACAGGTGTCTGCAAATGCTTTCAGTGAAATAAAGAGCCCTGACACACATCACCATCAATGAGTTTAACTGACAAAAAAAAAGTCTTACCTTATCACTGCTAAACACTTTTTGCATAATAATTTGGAACGCAGTGTAGACCAAACATCCCCAATGTAAAGCCAACTAACCCTTTTTCCTTGGTTTCATGCTGTTTTTAACAGCACAACACTGCTGGAGGTGCTGCTAAGCTCATGGGAGCATCTTCTCATTGCCCAGGCTCTGCCGGTGGTGCAGGAGAGAGGTAGGAACGTTGCAATTGCACCATGTTCACATGGTGTAATTGCGGCGCATATAGTACTCGCCGCAATACGCTAGGTGTTTTGGGAGATGCGCTGATCAGCACGTACTCCCAAAGCACGGGGGGACGGCAGGCCGCTGACCCCATTGACATGCATTACTTGTAGCGCGTAATCGATGCGAATAATTGACATGTCACTTATCTCCCTGTGCGTACAATACGATCGTATTGCATATGCGGGGGGACGAGGTGTAATCCATAGTTCTCTATGGAGATATGGATTACCGTAATTGCGGGTCGCATTTTGCCGCGTATTAAGCGCAATACGGGGCGAAATACGCACGCAATTATGTGGCAAAATAAACCGTGTGAACATATGTTCACACAATGTAATTTCGGCGTTCATTTTGCCGCGTGTTTGCACTTCACTGAGTTAAGTGACATGTCTATTATTCACGGCAATTACGCACCGCGAATAATGTATGTCAATGGGGCCGGCAGGCTGCCGCCCCCCCGTGCTTCGGGAGTACGTGCTGATTAGCGTGATTCCCAAATCACCTGGTGTATTGCGGCGCGTACTGTACGTGCCGCAATTACGCTGTGTGAACGTAGCCTGAGGGGTTATACCATACTTGCCAACTTTTGAAAGTGGAAAAGCAGGCAATTGAAGAGGGTGGCGCGTGTACCGTGCCGCGGCAAAAAAATTGCATGGACATGCCCATCTTGTTGGTGTGCCATGCCCCTTCAAAAAGCCCCCTATAACCAGGCAGTGCCCCTTCCAGGCAGGTAGATGTCCCTCGTAGCCAAGCAGATGCCCCCTTGCAGCCAAGTAGATGCCCCCTTGCAGCCAGGTAGATGCCCCCTTGCAGCCAGGTAGAGCTCCCTCTGTAGCCTGGTAGAGCCCCCTCTGTAGCCAGTTCGAGCCCCCTCTGTAGCCAAGTAGAGCCCCCGGTGTAGCCAAGTAGAGCCCCCTTTGTAGCCAGGTAGAGCCCCCTTTGTAGCCAGGTAGAGCCCTCTTATAGCCAGGTAGAGCCCCCTTTGTAGCCAGGTAGAGCCCCCATTGTAGCCAGGTAGAGCCCCCTTTGTAGCCAGGTAGAGCCCCCTTTGTAGCCAGGTAGTGCCCCCTTTGTAGCCAGGTAGAGCCCCCTTTGTAGCCAGGTAGAGCCCCCCTATAGCTAATAAAAATAAAATAATAAAAGCCACTTACCTCACCAGGCTCCCTGCAGTGCGGCCAGGTCCGGACATCTCCCGGCCGACCGACTCAGCGTCACAGGGGGAGTGAGTGCAGCCGTGCGTCACACCCCCTGCGACGCTGATCTGTATGTACAGCGCACACTGTCGCTGTACATACAAGGGGAGAAGGGAGGAGTGGAACGATCCCTCCTGCCTCCTCCCTGCACAATGAGACTCGCCGGGCGGGTGAGCGGCCGCTGCAGCTGCTTCACCCGCCTGTAGAAACGGCCCGGCGGCGCAAGAGTAGCGTCCTGACACTACTCTGGCGCTGCGGCCCTTCAAAGAACCCCCGCTGCCTGTTGGCGGCGGGAGGTTCGCCAACTCTGCCGGGGTGGCAGGGGGTGACCACCATTAGCGGGACCCCCCGCCAAAAACGGGAGAGTTGGCATGTATGGGTTATACTTGTGTTTGGTTGTTAACAGTAGTGGGTTGCCATGGGAAACCAGGGAGAAGGATGACCTGGTTGTGGCAGGGGAACAGTTATTAATTCAGGCAGGCAGTTTGTATGCAGTGTGCTGTGAATCAGGAGGAGCTGGGCAGCCAATCAGCAAGCTCGAAGGGTGGAGCTGGGCTGAGGAGAAGGGGGGCCAGCTTGTGCAGAGGGGTAAGCTGCGGTTGGTGACGGTTAGGGCTGTCAGTTGAGTCAGTCAGAGGAGAGGAGACAGAAACAGGAGAGAGAGAAGTGTGCCCCTCAAAGCTGCAGTAGCCATGTGGGGTGGAAGATATTATTGGCCGTCATTGGAGAGAGTAGAAAGCCATGCCCTTGTATATAATTACTAGTTGAAGCAGGAGAAAACCGGGAGAGGCCGGGGAGAGGTCCCCACTCTAGAGTCTGTGAGTGTCCGGAGAGAAAGTATCGGTCAGGGAAGCAGCAAGGAGTTCACTGGGAATGGTCATGTAGAAGCAGTGAGGTGGGCAAGAGGAGAACCCCTCGGGATCTGCGTGTGTATATGCTGAAGCTGCTGGATGCTGAGACACGGGCGAACTGGATGTTCTGCAACAGTCGCTGAAAGACCAGAGTAGAAGCCTCATTCATCCCAATTTGGTGTCTGTCAAGTTATTTCAACACCGGTGCACTACAGAGTCCCACATTACACCTCTCCCCGCAATACAAAAGAACCTGAGGATATCAGGGGAACCTGGAGGTGAGGGTTGCTCTGGGCAACGGCAAGTCCCCCCTTACCTCCCCCCTACCATATCCCTCGTAGTTTACACATCAGCCTGGGGCTACTGCACTTCAATGCTGCCATGGCAGGACATCACATAGAGAAAAGGAGGAACATGTTGGAGGAGAGAAGAGGTCTCAGAGCCCAGTGTGAGGCAAGCAGGTTTCTCAGGTCTGCTGTTGAGGCACAGGGAGTAACCCCTTAGCCTAAATATAAAGTGAGAGGAACCGCTTCTAGATGTCATAAAGGTGAATTGGAGTGTTCAGATGTTTGAACAGTGTTTTGAAATGAAAATGCATTCAGATTGACATGGTTTTAATATTGAGTGCAGCTTAAAGCTATCTGATTGGGGTTTTTTTTAAGATAATTTTTATTTGACTTTTCAAACACAAAATTAAAATTATGAAAGAAAGGTAGAAAGCTAATATGCCAATACGTATCGCATAAAAGATATATCATAGCACTTAGACAGTTTCCAATAAGGACAAAAATAATTTTGGTGAATGACAAAAACGTCCCAGACGTAAAAGTGGGCTGAGACCCTACTGAATGACAAAGCTACCTGATGATCCAAGGAAGGAACAACACCGTATTTTCACCAAACCGTATGTGCAAGCTTTATAGGTCAGACTCCCGGCATCCTAGTAAACAGGCTCGACTGGCTCACAGGGGAGAGGGGGAAACCTGCAGTGGACCCCTGGGCATGGTGGCCCTTGAGCATGGAAGGTCTGGGGCAGCGTTTCAGGGAAAAAATATAGAAAAGGATGGAGAGGGAAAAAGAGAGCCCAGTGTAGTTTTACAGTAGTAAAGGATAGGTCCTAAGAATCATCTCCACTGGTGGGCCCCACACATCCCAGTCTGAAACTGCTAGTAAACATACAGCAATACATCTTTTCCAAGGCTTGTATGGACACTGGTGAAAACAAAATGTTAGAAAAAAAGATAGGGTGACATGTCCCATTAGGGCTGCACTATTTTTTTGGTGTAGTTTGCACCAAAAATTGTTGACCCCTTTCTCTATATAAATTAACTGATGCATTTTACGCAGGCAGGAAAATTTTTATTATTTTATTATTATTATTATTATTTTATTAAAGTTTTTTTGAGACCCATTGAACCCCAAGGGTGCTGTACATTCGGGGGGTTACATCAAAAACAAAAATAATGGTCAATGATAAGGAATAATAAAATTGGCACGACAGAGGGAGAGAGGCCCTCGCGAGGGCTTAAATTACAAGGGGGGGGAAAGGAGAAGGTGGGGGCCAGAAAATTTTGGGGAGGAAGTGGAAAAAAGGTCAGGTGGTTAGGCAAGCTGAGAAATGGGTTTTAGGTTTTTTTTGAAGGTGGTAAAAAGTGGGGGGAGTTGATGTTTGAGCAGTGGTTCCGAGTGTGGGTGAACCCGGGGGAGAAGTTTGGAAAGGGTTTGTTGGGAGCTGTGAGGGGAGAGAAGGAAAAGGTCCGAGAGGAGGGGAGATTGGTGAGGGGAGAATTTGGAAATTAGGGCAGGGGGTGTATGGAGTGGAGGGTCTGGAGAGCCTTGTAGGTATGGTTAGTAGCTTGAAATGAATTCGCTGGGCAATGGGAAACCCGTAAAGGGGATTGGCGAGAGGGAGGAGGGAGTAGCGAGGAGAGGGGTTGGATGACGGGCAGCAAAGTTAAGGATGGATTGGGGGGGAGAAGGGTGCTAGTGGGGGCCCAAAAAAGGGGATTTGCGTAGTTAGGCGGGGTTAAAAAGGGGCATGGACGGATTTTGTAGTGTCAAGTTAAGGATGGCGGATGCGAGAGATGTTTTTCAGGTGGAGGCGGCAGGCAGGGTGAGGGTTTGGATGTGTGGTTTAAAAGATAGAGCGGAGTCTGGATTATCCAAGGCGGGATTGCGGGACCGGTGAAAGTGTAGACCCGTTGATGAGATAGGAGGTCAGGGGCAGGGGTAGGGGGTTGGACGGTGGAAAGTGATGGCTTGTTTTCTTTCATTTATTTTTAGGAGAGTGTGGAAAAGGAGGAAAAATGGAGGACGACAGTCAGGGATCCGGGAGGTAGAGAAGTAAATTTGGGCCCCGGAGATGTAGAGTTGGGTATCGTAGTACAGGGGGTTTAATGAAACCCTTTTGGAGGTTGAGCTGACGAGGAACAGTGTAGATAGAAAAGAGAAAAAGGACCCAGGAGCCCCTGGGGACAAAAACAGAGAGAGGCGGGGGGAGGGGGTTGGAGCGAGAAGAGAGACGTAAAGGTCCGATCAGAGGGTACGGGAGACCCGGGAAAAGGCCCAGGCCCGTGTGCGGGGGGAGGGAGGATTTTTGTAGGGGGAGGGAATGGTCGACGTGTAAAGGCGGGGGGACGGGTCAAGGGAGAAGAAGAATGTGGCATGGCTTTAGCAGTCATAGGTATAAGTGCTTTGGTTAGGGCGGTTTCAGTAGAGTGTGGGGTGGAAAAAGATTGTAGTGGGTCAAAAAGAGATTTGGGAGGAGAGTGGGGGGAAAGCGAAGTAGACGGGGCCCCGAGGATTTTGGGAAAGCAAAAAGGCGCAGTGGATGGGGCGATGTTGGAAGAGAGGAGGGGTCAAGGGTTGTTTTTTTGGGGTTGGAGTGAAAAGTAGATGTTTAAAGGGGGGGGGGAAAGATGTAGATTTAGTGTGGGTTGAAGAGAGGGTGAGGGTGGGATGATAGGGCTGAGGTCGGGATGAGGTGTGATGGGGGATAAGATACGGGGTATTTTAGGTTGGATTTTGACAGTAAAGAGGAAAGCTTGTTTGGGATTGGGGGGAGGCAAGTTAAGGGGGGAAGGCAGTTTGAAGGGAAAGGGAGGGTGGTGGGGATGGGGCAAAGTTTTTCTTGACGTGGTTGATCTTCTAAAGGAAGTGAGTGGAAAAAGTTTTCCCCTAAAAGGAGGGATGGGGGGGAGGTGTGGGGAGGAGAAGAGAGAAAAGGTTTTGAAAAATTTTGGGGTGTGGGCAGGGGGATATGGAGTGGTGAAATAGCCCTGTTTGGCTGAGGTGAGTGAGATTTAAATATATGCAGTGATGTTTGTAAAAGGCAAAAGTATAAATGGAATGAGTTTTTTCCCAGGGCTTCTGCAGCTCGGGAACCCACGCCTCAGTTGTTTATGGAGTTGTTTTGCAGGGTTGTCTGTTGATTTTGGGGGTTGTTGTGTGTGGGGGGAGCGACTTGTCAAGGGTGGTGATGTTTGTGTGGTTGTGAAGTGGTGGCTCGTTGGGTCTTTAAAAATGGGAGATAGTGGAAAGAGGTAAAGAGTCGTAGGCGCATCAAATAGCCAGCAATGATATGCGCTACATTTTGTATGCGCCTAGTTAGGGCATCGATTTTTTATATGAGGTTTATAGATGCCAGTTTTTGGAAAGGTCTTAATTCGACGCCCCTATGCATTTTTAAATGGGGCCTTTAAATGGCGTCCCGGCGCCTTTTCTGGGTACCCATAGTGCGTTTTTTTTTTGATGATTTTAATGGTCACAAAGGGGGGGAATGTATGAAAACGTTAGGTCTTAGATTTCTTTGTTACCCATAGAAACCAAAAAAGAGTTCAGAAAACTATTGAAAGGAAATGGGGAGTTTTTCCTGGGATTTTGGGGGTTTTTTTGGGTTTTTATGGGCAAAACAAAAAAAGTCTTTAGACCTAGAAGTTTTATAAATGAGGCCCAAAAATTCTGTTTGCACATCCTTAACCTGAGAAAAAAAATGAGTAACTTAAATTCGAAAAAAAGCTTTTGCCATTTAAAGGGAAATTGTAAATTCAAAAGTTTCATAGAATGATGAGTGAAATAATGTGTTTTGTCTATCATTCCTGGTCAAGCTGTCTGTAATTACATATAAGCTCTGTGTATTCAGATTCTTCTAATTAGATTTAATTTCAGAAGATGAGATTTGGAAACAGCAGAAAATTACTTTCTTTTATCTGAAAGATAAAATTAAAAAGCTCTCATGACCAAGGTTTGTTGGGCAAAAAACTGGTGAGGGTCCACCCTGTATCAGATAGAAAAAAAGCCCAGGGGGGAGGAGATGTCACAGGTCGGTCATTTGGGGGAACCAGAGAGAGCCAAGAAGGGAAAAAAACTTTTGCCCCTTACAAAAAAATGAACAGCGCAAAATTTGGAAAAAACATTTTCAAAAGTGTTCCCTACATGTTAAAAATCTGTTCTTTGTAGTGGACACCCCTTTAAGGGGGTAAAATAGATTTTAAAAGAATTGGATAAAAAAAGCAAAACGGGATTTCACCCTTAGCGGGTTTGAGAAGCAGTTCCCCCGCGTTATTGGAACGCCGGCAAATTTTAAAAAAAAAAATTTTTAAAAAAATCCTACCAAAAACCCAGGGGGGGGGGGATTTTTGGGGTGGGTGCTGAAAATCTCACTGTGGGGTACAAGAAAACAAAAATTGTATTCTGATTTTGGGGTTACAAAAATCAGGATTTGTATCCCTAAAGAGGATTTAAAAAACGGGGGTACGCGTTTTTTACATTAAAATAAAAGGGAAAGTGGGAAAGCCGGGATATCAAAAAAATGGGGGGGTAGGTATTTGCATAAAAACAATGGTAAAAAATTTCTGTGCGCCCAAAAAACCCCATTGAGGGACCATGCTAATAATTAAAAGGGTATATGGTTAGGCGACCATTATAAAGATGTGAAGGCCAAAAAAAGAAGTTGGGGGGCGCACCTAATTGCAAAAAAACATGGGGTTTTTGGCGGGGATTGCCCGGGGGGGTTCAAATTTTTTCAAGATATGGGGCCCGGGTGGGGGGGGCCCCAAAAAATTTTTTTTTTGGGGCCCCCCCCCCGGGCCAATCCCCCCCCCCCGGCCAAAATTTAAAATTTTTGGGGTTTTTTTTTTGAATTACAAAGAATCAAATTTTTAGAACTTTTTTTTTTTTTAGGCATTTAAAATTTGTCTCCGGAATATGGGAAAAAAATTTTTAGGGTTTTTTAAAAAAGGCCAATGGGTACAAATTAAATCTATTAGAAAGAAAAGGCCCAAAATTCTGGATAAAAAAAAAAATTTTAGAAATTTGGGAAGGGGCTCCCAAAAAGTGGTCTTTCGAGCCAGCACAAGGCCCCCGTTTAGGTTTGTTAAAAAAAAAAATTAAAAAAAAAAAAAAAAAAAAAAAAAAAAAAAAATAGTAGCCCAATGCACCATTTATAAAAAAAAAAAAGGGGGATGAGGAAAAATATAAATCAGTGGTAAATCAAAAAAATAATTGCATAAATAAAATGAATAAGTTAAATGAATTAAACACAGGAATGCTGCGCAAAGTTTTGGTGTAGAAAGTTCTTTACATCCAAAATATGGCTCAAAAGGGTTTTAGGGCAATATGACCAAAAAGGGTTGGGTGTTGGGAAATGTCGCTTTTGTGTGATATGCGGACTTTAAAGACATCAAGAGATTAGAAAAAGAGTGTAAAGGTATCAATGATCTTGTAAGGGGTGCTTGTGAAGTGAAAATGGAAATGTGGGAAATGAAAATATTAGGGGCTTAATTGTTTATTACATTAGTGAAGTATAGAAAAAGAGCCTGAAGAAGGGATTATGTAACCTAAAACGTAGCACTTTACACATTTTGACCTGGTGTTATTCTACATTAACAGGATGTATTTGTAGTTAATGCAACAGTTCGAGGGGGCATATGCTTGCAAGTGTGTGCACATGCAATTTAGAAGCCGGATCCTGGATTAAAAGTGGGAAACGGGTCCATTGCCAATTTTGGGAAGCAAATTTGCCGCTCATGAGCATCACTGGGTGTAGATTCTGGGAGGGTGGTGCATGGAGGTGCAGGAACTGAGGGAGGGATGGGTAAAGTAAGAAAGAAGGGTAGGGGAAGGTGTCAGGGAAGGGTGTCCTGATTTGGTAAGCCCAACAAATTTTCAAAATTTGGGTAAAGAGGGGGAATCCCAGAATTACGTGCTCGCAAGAACTACCCCTGTCTGCTCCGTAAGTGGGGAATAGGAGTGCAGGTCAGGCTAGAAGGTGGTAGTTGGGGATCCATTTAGGGGCCAGACAGGGAATCTGCACAAAGACGGGATGTCGAACAGTTGTTGTTAATGGGGCCCGAGTTGAATATAGAAAATGGGTTTTACGATGCTGGGGGGGTGGGGGAGAATCCGTGTTGGTCCCAAAAGGCACCAATGCAAAATTAGAGGGAGGTGGAGTTTTTTAAAAATGATTTCGGACTTAGGCCAAAAGCTCAAGGCAAGGACCTCCGGTATTTTTTAGAAATATTATTTCAGAGCCACACCGAGAGGGAGGGAGATTAGAGAGGTGAATAAGTGGCTCAAAAATTGGGGTTGGAAAAAGGGTTTGGGTTTTTTGGGAAAAGGGTATTTTGTTTGGTACAGGCCTTTGTAGGGGTGGGCTGCACCAAATGGGGGGGGTGCAGCTGTATTGGGGGAAAAATGGCAGGAAGTTTGGGGGAATATTTAAAACTAGGACTGGGGGGGAGGGTAAACTACAAAATAGATGCAAGTAGTAAAATAGAGAGGGGAATTAGTAATAAATCGGGGGTGGAGTGGGGGGGAGGGGGGTGTGCAAAAGTTTAAAAAAATTTTGGAAAAGGAATAAAAACTGAAAAATCTTAAATTGCATGCTGACCAATGCCCGGGTTGACCCCAAAAAAAAATGAAAAGAATTACTAAAAGTGAAGAAAAATTGACAGTGGGGTACTGAGGACATGGTGGACGAGAGCTAGATGGGCGGTTAATTACAGGATTTTAAAGTTATTTAGAAAGGAATCGTAAAGACGGGAAAGGGGGAGGTGTCTGTTCTTGTAAAATCTGTCTGAACCAACACTGCGGGAGATATAGGTACAGGTAATGAAAAGGGAATCATTATGGGTAATATACAGGGGGTAACAATAACAATTAAATAATAGGGGTTGTTAGGCCCCCAAGTATAAAGAAAATAGAAGATTTACTCCCCGGGCAATAGATGAGGCGGCTAATAGAATGAGGTTATTATTAGGGCGACTTTTAATATCGAATCAATTGGGGGAAACTGAAACTGTACTCTCCAAAGGAAAAAGGTTTTTGTCATAACTAATGATTTTACTTTGCAAATGGGCAAGAAAAGAATAGAGGAAAGGGCCCCTTTTAATTAATATTGACTAATAGACTGACAGAGTAAAAAGGTTCAGGTGAGGGGCACCCGGGAAAAGTGACCCCAAAATAAAAAATTTCCGTTTATCCCTTTAATAGAGTTTTTTGTAAGGAGCCACAAAAAACCCGAATTTTGGGAAGGCTAATTTTATTCTGCTTAGGAGGCCCTAAACCTTTGATTGGGAAATGTGTTTAATTTTGCAGAATAAAAATAAATGGGGAAATTTTTAAAAACATCCTAGGTACCCCTGGAGAGGTAAACCTTATGGTAATAAAAATTAGAAACAGGAAAAAACAATGTGGATTAAAAGGGATGTAAAAAAGGGCAAAAAAAAAAAAAGAAAGGTTTCATACTAAAAAGGAGGGGAGTGAAGGGCTAAGGCTGTAGGGAAAAAAATAAAATGGTAAAAAAAAGATTAAAAAGGGAAACAAATGGAGACGGGAAAAACGTATGCCATAGAAAGTAAAACCAACCCCCAAAATTTTTTTTTAACTATATAAAAAGAAAAAGATTAAAACAGAAAAATTGTTGGCCCCTTTGAAAAAAAACTGGGGGAGAGACAGTAGAGGGCGATGAAAAAAAGGAAACCTATTTAAACACTTTTTTCTCCACTGTTTTTCGAGGGGGAAGCTTCCCGTTGAACGAGGGATGAGGTAAATCCCAAATTAAAAATTTCTTGTCTTACCCAAGAAAAAAGTGCAGCTCCCCTCTTAAAAAGTTTAAAAAAAGACAAACCCCGGGCCCCGTTTGGGATACACCCCGTGTCCTAAGGGGTTAAGTGATGTCATAGATGGCCCTTTCTTATATTTATGGGTGTCTAAAAACGGGGTAAAGTCCCAAAAGGATTGGGCTTTGCAAAATTGGGGCCAATATTCAAAAAAGGGGTCAAAAAATGATCCAGGAAAAAATATTGGCCGGTAAGTTTGACTTTTGTAGGTAAATGTTTGAAGGTTTTCTCAGAGTGATCCTGGAGTATCTCATGAAAATAAATGTATAAAAGGTTAAGCATGGGGTTTAGAAGGATCGGTCCCGTCAGCTAATTTTCTCAGTTTATGAGGAAGTCGGCTGATGGATCGGGGGTTGGGGGCTGGATGTATATATTATTTTTTCTAAAACATTTGATACGGTGCACATAAAAAAAGGGTTGGTAAGGTTAAAAAGAGAAAGCTTGGATGGGGAAAACGTGTGCAAATGGGTAAGCAATGGTCACTGATAAAAACAAAGGGTAGTAATTAAAAGGTACTATTGATGGGTTTCTGTTTTAGGGCGTCCACAAGGGTCAGTATTGGGCCCCATCCTCTTCAAATTTTCTTAAGACTACAATGGATTGCACGTAGAATATCGATTTTGAAACGAACAAACTCGTAAGTAATAAAAAAATAGGGATAAATGTGTTATTCAAAGGGGATTGGATAAGTTGGAGGCCTGGGAGGGGGAAAAGGAGAGGGGGTTTAACACGATAAATGCAAGGGTTTGCCCTGGGGAGGAAAAAAATTACTGAACATGTTAAATGGAAAAAAGGCTGGGTAAAAAATGCATGGAGAAGGATTGGGAAACCCGGGGACGTAAACTTAATTGTAGCGCCCGTGTAGAAACGCTTCCCAAAGGAAAATAGGGTCATGGGGGTGCATTTTGAAGGGGCATAGAGGCCAATGATGAGAACTTTTTCCCCTTTTAAAGTCATGGTTGACCCCACATGGAAAAATATTGTTTTACCTTTTGGGCACCAGTCAAGGAAAGGACAGTAGAGCTTGAAAAAGGGCAAAGGGGGGCACAAAAAATAAAAAAAGGGCTGGGTGGACTACTACCCGAAAGATTAGAAGATTGGGTTATTTGTTTAGAGAAAAAACGGTTCGGGGGGACTAATAAATTGTTTAAATACTCAAAAGGTCAAAATAGGATCTCTCCCCGATTTTATTTAACCCAGGACTGTATCTAGAAATAAAAGGGGGATCCTTACGTCTTTAGGGAAAAAAAAGTTTTAATTAAAACCCTAGAAGGGTTCTTTTCTGTAGAGCAGTGAGATGTGGAAAATCTTGGAGGGGGAAAACTTGTCAGGGAATTCCTAAAGAGTTCAAAAAGGGATTTTGGGGCATTTTGGAGCATAATAATATAACAAATTTGTGTCTGGATTTGGAGAGGGGTCATTGATCCAGGATTTTTTCGATTGCCAGATTGGAGTTGGGAAGGAATTTTCCCTAAAATGGGACAATTGGCTTCTACCCCGTTGGGGTTTTTTTGCCTTCCTTCTGGATCAAAACCCTTTGCAAACAGGTGAAATGGGATGAGTCTGTCTTTTTTCGGCCTTACAAATATGGAAATATGAATTTATATACAAAAAAAAAAAAATTTTTTATGAATTTTTTTGGTGATGGAGTGTGGTTTCCCTTCCCCGTGTTTCTTGTGTTTATTGGTTATATGACTCTCATGTTGAACCCCAAAATCAAAACCATTTCCCTTTTCTGGAATGGCTTAGGGTGAAAGGTTTAGCCCAAAATGGAGCAATGTTATGTCAGTTATTGTATTGCTGCAAATTTTTTTTCTTAGTTGTTATAATTTTAAAAAATGGTGTTTTTACAGTGAAGGAAAACTTATTTGATCCCTTGCGATTTTGTAAGTTTTTGGGCCCTGACAAAGCATGAAAGTCTATAATTTTAGGGGGTTAATTTTTAAAATTGAGAAAATTTAAATCCAAAAAAAAAATAGAAATAATTTTTTTTTTTTACAAATTATATAATTTATTTTTCATTTTTAGGAGAAAAAGTATTTGACCCCCCCTGGCAAACAAGAATTAAACTTTTTGGCAAAACCCTTGTTGGCAAGCACAGCAAAGGGGCGACTTGTGTTGGGGTGTGGTTTGGCACATATAAGGGGAATTTTGGCCCTCCTCTTTGGGGATTTTCTCTAAATCTTTAAAATTTTGGGCGCTTCAACCCCCCCAAAGTTTTCATGGGTACTGGCTAAGCCCACCGCCTTATGGCTTCTTTTTGAGCCATTCTTTGTATATTGGCTGTTTGTTTTGGGCAATTGTCTTGCGGGGAAGACCCCACCACGACCCAGTTTTTAAGTCTGGTGGAGGGAAGGGGGTTGTCAATAGGATTTTTGGGACCCCTGGCTAAACCATTTCCCATTTTGCGGTGAAGTAGTCCCGTGGCTTAGAGAGAAAACCCCAAAAAAAATAAGGGCAAAGTGCCCTTTAAAGTCCCTTAGGGCTGCAAAATTTTTTTTTGGGTTTTTTTTGACAAAATTAGGCCATTTTTATGCCGAAAATGACACTTTTGAATGCGCCTAAAGTTGGAGCATCAAAATTAGCTAAATGTATGTATTTCCTTTTTTTTTGTATACGCTAAATTGGACATTAAATATGCTATAAAGGCAACCCAGGCCCGATTTTTGACAGGTTTATTTATTCAGGTTATTATGGGATCTTTAATGCGGGTTAAAACTGGGGGAAGCGCCTCTTTTGGACATGTCGCCCAAAAGTTTTCCCCCCCATGCTTGGGCAGGTGGCGGTGTTCTTTGGGTCTTTGGCAGTTTTCTCTTACACCAAACACGGGAGTTGAGTTAAAGAAAGAGCTCAAATTTTGGTTCATCTGCCCCGCACCTTTCCAATCCTCGCAGAATCTCGGGTTTATTGGCAAACTTCAGAAGGCTGCCAAATTTTCCCTTTTTGGAGGGGGACCTTTCGGGCATGGTGGTTTTAACCTTTAAGGGAATGTGTTATCAATAGTTTTCTTGGTGACTGGGGTCCAGCTGGTTTCAGATCTTTAACAAGTTTCCCCCGTGTAGTTTTAGGTTGATTTCTCACCTTCCTCATGATCAAGGATACCCCAAGAGGTGAGATTTTGCATGATGCCCCAGATCGATGTCGATTGACAGTCATTTTGTATTTCTTCCATTTTCTTACTATTGCACGACCAGCTGTCTCCTTCTCTCCCAGCATCTAACTTATGGTTTTGTAGCCCATTCCAGCTTTGTGCAGGTCTATTATCTTGTCCCTGACATCCTTAGAAAGCTCTTTGGTCTTGCCCATGTTGTACAGGTTAGAGTCTGACTGAGTCTGTGGCCTTTTATAAAGATGACTGTTAAGCTGTCTTTAATGTACGTAATGAGTTGACTCTTAACCCCTTACCGCCGGAGCCAGTTTTGGCCATTTTTTTAAATCTGGCATCTGTCACTTTATGTCAGAATAATTTTTTGACACTTTAACCTATCCATGTGATTCAGAGACTGTTTTCTCGTGACACATTGTGCTTTAAGATAGAAAGAAATTTTGGTCCAAAAAATGCTTGTTTATTTGTGAAAAATATTAAAGATTTTAAAAATTTGAAAAATTTACCAATTTCAAACTTCAAAAATGTCTACATGTAAGACAGATAGTTATGCCACTCAAAATAGTTTATAAATAGCATCTATCATATGTCTGCTGTAGTTTGGCATCATTTCTTTAAATGTCTTTTTTTTTTTTAAACGACATTAGAGGGCTTAGAAATGTAGTAGTAATTTTCAAATTTCCAAGAAAATTAGCAATATACATTTTTTTTAGGGACCAGTCCAGTTCTAACGTGACTTTGATTGGCCTGTATGTTAGGTACCCACATAAAGGACTTCATCTAAGAAACTTCACCCCTTAAAGTATTCAAAATAGCATTTAGGAAGTTTATTAAACCATTAGGTGTTTCACAGGAATTAAAGCAAAGTGGAAGTGGAATTTCAAAATGTCACATTTTTTGCAGATCTTCAATTTTTATACATTATTCACAAGAATACGGTAAATGTGATCAGGGAAATGCAACTTAATATTGATTCCCCAGATTCTGCCATTTTCAGAGATATCCCATATGTGGCCCTAGTGCGCTATTTGGCTCAACCACAAGCCCCAGAATAGGAGGAGCACCTACCGGACTCTGGGGTCTCATTTTCATTACGATTTTATTTAGGGGCCATTTCAGGTTTGTGGACACCCTAAGGTGCTAAAACTCCCCTAAAAAGACCCCATATTGGAAACTACACCCCTTAAAGAATATATCCAGGGGTGTAGTGAGCATATCGACCCCACAGGTGTGTCACAAAATTTTTTAGCGTTGGACTGTGAAAATGAAAAAAAAAAAAAAATTTCCAACAATCTGCAATTTTAGCTGATAATGTTTAATTTTTACAAGGCATCCTGGTAAAAAAGCACCCAAAATTTTGTTACGTAATTTCTTCCAAGTTCGGCAATACCCTACATGTGCGTGTAAATTGCTGTTTGGGCAAATGGCAGGGCGTATAAGGGAGGGAGTGTTATTTGGCTTTTGGAACGCAGATTTTGGTGGGGCCATATCGCATTTACAAAGCCCCCAACGTCACCAGACTACCCGGATGCATTCAGACAGCATCCGGGGAGTCTGGTAAGCGGACCAGCAGCGGTGCAGAGCGCCATTACTGTGCCGATTGTAGGCAGGGGGAGCTCCCTCCTTGACAGGTTGCGATAATAATGCGTTAATCACCCGCGGCCGGAGCTCACTCCGGCCGGGGGTGATGCGGCATGAAGCCAGCGGTAATTTACCGCTGGTTCCATGTCGCGATCGTGTGCGGCTCGCTCGCAAGCCCGCACGATCGCCAGGACGCATGCATACGTCCATTTGCAGGAACGCACTTCCTGCTAGGGCGTATGCATACGTCCAATGGTGGGAAAGGGTTAATGGTTGGTAGGGTATCAAATACTTATTTCCCAATGCAAAATGCAAATAAATTTATATAATTTATACAATGTGATTTTCTGGATTTTATTTTGGATATTTTATGGATCAATGTTAAAATTAATCTACCATTAAAATTATAGACTGTTCATGTCTTTGTCAGTGCGCAAACTTACACAATCAGCAAGGGATTTGATAGTTATTTCCTTCACTCTATATACATGCAAATATACACAGTCAAGTCACAGGATTCTGACCACTTCCTGCTTTTGATATCAGCAGTGTATAGCTCATGAAGGAAGTCACATGTCATGAGCTAGCCTGGTGAATATTTAAGGTGTGTGATAGGCTGTCTGCACACATATCCCTTGTTGCTGTCTTAAAGGGAACCTGTCACATAGGTTGTGCCCCCCTTGCTGAGGACAGCACAGGCTAATGTCAGACATGCTGTTCCAAGCACTGTGCCCCTTATTCTGTAAGATGCAGCAGTTTTAGAGCATTTACCCCTCAAATCTTATTCATGAGCAGGTGTTAGCCCCACCCACCAAAGGCTAGCTCCGCCCACTGACAGTTATTCACATGTTTCTACCTATACAAAGTAATCAGTTTGTCAGTTTAGGTGGGCGGGGCTAGCCTCCGATTGGCTGGGTTTGAAAAAAACTGACACTCTGAAGGACTCTTCGAATGACTCTTCTGGCTGAAAACTGCAGATTTGAGCATTAAATACACGAAAACTACAGCATCTTACAGAATAAGGGACACAGCACTGGAAACAGCAGGTCTGACACTGGCTTGTTCTGTCCTCAGCCAGGGGGGCAAAAACTATGTGACAGGTTCTCTTTAAGTAAAAGGGGCAATTTATCAGAGTTGAAAATAAGGATGGTTATTGGCTTTCAGAACAAGGGCGGCAGTAAGTCTAAAACTGTGCAGTTTGTGAACTGTTCGGATGCTGCTGTGGTGGAAGTGTATTGTGAGTGGACAAATGGCACCATTGTGAATAAGCGTCATGGAGACTGGAGAGCACCACATGCCATTGATGTGAGAGGTGAATGCTGGCTACAAAGGTGTGCAAGAGGGTGGACCAACATGTTACAGTGGAGCAGCTCACCACCAAAATTAACCAGGGGGCGAGCAGAGGTGTGTCTAAAACAGTTCAAAGCTATTACATAAGGGGTACTGAAGCAGGCAGATGGTCACTGCACCCCTGCTAATGAAATTTCATTGTCCTAAAAGGTTTCAATTTTCATGGCAGTATTGGGTCTGGACCTTCACTGATTGGTGAAGGGTTGTCTTCTCTGATGAGTCTGCTTAACAGAACAGATAGATGTTGGAGTGTCAAGTGAGAAACATTAGTTGTTCACGAGAGTACAAAATCTCCGGGTCCGGTTGAACTATACACAGACCTATTATCGGGTTTCTAAAGCGCTATGGACTAGTAAAAAATTTATTAACATATTTATTTAGAAACTATGCATTTTGTGACTAAATCAGTCACTTCGTTATGGAACCTGACGAAGTGGCTGATTCAGTCATCAAACGCGTAGTTTCTAAAGAAAAACTTTCATTAATTTTTGACTACTCTGTAGCACTTTTGGAATTCGATAATAGATCTGTTTATAGTTCGACTGGACCCCAAGATTTTGTATTCTCGTGAACAAGTATATGTTACTGAACCTATGCTGGCGAGCGACACTAGTGAGCAGCTAATCCCTTGGACTACGCTGCTGATTACTCAGCATAGTGAGATGAAGAGTTGTGCCTCCTACTAAATAGAACAACACTATAAGGTGAGTAGCACAATTTACTGATTATTCACCAATGTTGTAAATTTTAATACACTAGGGGGCACCTGGTATTTCCTTCTCTTTTCTTCAAGTGAGAAACATTAGAGAACACCCTACAAATGGTGGTGGCAATGTCATGGTCTTCAAATTGTTTTTATGCCATTCTCTGGGCCCACTCATCCATATTGAAGACACTTTCAACCCATTTGGGTATGAATCTATCCTTGTAGATCACATACACCCATGCTGATTGTCTTCCCCAAGGCAGTTAGGATCTTCCAGCAAGAAATTGTGAAACGTCACATGGCTAGAAATGTCCGACACTGGTTGGAACTAAGACTCACAAGTACTAAGACTAAGACTCACAAGTACTACTCTTGCCCTGTAATTTTCCAGACTTGAGCATCTGTAGGCCCACCTTCATGGTCATATTCATGCTATTGGTCCCCTCTCCCTCCGTGCACTTTCCAGCAGATGTGGGATGCTTTGCAGTCAGTGATACTTGTGACATCCTACCAAGACCACACTGAGTCACTCCCAGTCAAGTTGCTGCTCACACCAATTATTCTGAATAGTAGCGATGACTCGGATGTATATATATATATATATATATATATATATATATATATATATATATATATATATATATATAACTCCTTTTTTGTACTAATATGTAACATTTTGCCTCGTTCCTACTCTGTTAATCTGTATTCATAAGCTTTTTTTCAATAGAGACATAAAGTGTTTGGCAGGCCTATGAGCAGTTAACCTTGATGTGAGGATCCACACTTCTCCAGGTTTATTGATCCATCTAGACCTGTGGAGAGAAAAACAATAAAATGCTTGATTTAAAAAGGTGCAATACAAATGAAACTGTTGTAATTGTCAGGTTTAAATTTCATCTCTGTCCTAAGTCCATTAAATCTCAGAGGAGACAGATGTCCCATGAGCCCGACAGAAATAAAAGCAAGAAGTATAGGAATGAAAACTCAGATCTTAATATATAAACATGCAGCTCCTTGATGCCACTTTACTATTATATCAGAGAATGGCATTGTAATTATTGGAATAGTTTCCTTTACAAGCAGAAGCACTTCTGATAATTAGACTGCTAGGATGCAAAGGAATAAAATTCTGCACAGCTTTCCTGTACACACCAATAAAGCATTAAAGGGTTGGTGTAATGTAAAAAGCAAGGGTCGGCTTCTTTCAGAAACAGCGCCACTCTTTTCCATTATGTGGGACTAACACTGCAGGTTATCCTTGTTGTATGCAGTTCAGTCCAGTCCAGTTCTAATCTACCACATTCCCTTTCCCATGCTTGCACAAATTGACCTATCTACCGTATATACTCGAGTATAAGCCGACCCGAGTATAAGCCGAGGCACCTACTTTTGCCACAAAAACCAGGAAAGCTTATTGACTCGAGTATAAGCCTAGGGTGGAAAACGCAGCATCTACTGGTGAATTTTAAAAATAAAAATAGATGCCAATAAAATTACATAGGCAGTTTAATGCCCCCCATAGGAAGGTATAGGCAGTTTAATGTGCTCCATAGGCAGGTATGGGCAGTTTAATGTCCCCATAGGCAGGTATAGGCAGTTTAATGTCACCCATAGGCAGGTATAGTTAGTTTAATGTCCCCCATAGACAGGTATAGGCTGGTATAGGCAGTTTAATGTCCCCCATAGGCAGATATAGGCTGTTTAGGCAGGGTTTAATGTCCCCATAGGCTGGTTAGGCGCTATTGCCCCCTAGGGGGCATAGGCAGGTAATTACCCCCAAGGCAGTATGGTTTTTTCCTAATAGGCAGGGTATAGGCAGGTATAGTTGTTTTAGGCTGTTTTGGCTGGATAGGAGGTATAGGCCCCTAGGGACTTAGGCATGGTATAGGCAGGTATAGGCAGAAAAGGGAGGTTAGTCCCCCGGCAGGCAATAAGGGGATGGGAGTACACCCAATAAGGGAGGGTTAGGCAGTACTAGCAGGTTTTGGCAGGTATAGACAGTATAGGAGGTATAGGTCCTTAGGAGGCTATAGACAGGGTATGCCATATAGAAGGCTATAGGCAGGGGTTTGGCATACTGGCAGGGATTTGTCCCCCGGCAGGTTAAGGGAGTGTTTTAAAACAAAAAAAAACCACTTTCCCCGCTCCCCGTGCTCCCTCTCCCGGGCGGGGTCCTTGTCTTTCGCACAGGCGGGGGGATGTATCAGGCTGCCATGCAGCTTGTGCACACATGCCTGGTGGAAACTCCCCGGCAGCCGCGGTCTGCGGCCCCCCCCCCGGGGTTCCACTGCGGAGCAGGGAGCGCTCCTCTTGCCCCAATGGTATCTTCCCTGATTTCGTCCGGAGGAGTCGCATACAGGAAAAAGATAGCTGACATGCCCGGGCCCCCCGCAGCGCCCGGACCCTGTCAGGGACTGGCATTCAGTTAAATTTTCGCTCCCTGAGGGCCCCTATAGCTGAAGCGTCTCTGTCGGCGCCAGGCCATCGCGCGCCGAGCGCCGACAGTGTTGAGAAAGCCCAGGGGGGATTTTTCAGCACATTTTTTGTGCTGAAAAACTGGCTTTTAAAACGAGTTTTATATGGTATATTGTCTTTGCAACAGTAGTTTTTTGTCAGATTGTACAGTGACTTTAGGCCCCGTTCACACCTTATTCCCCGAGGGTTTTTTGTGCGCCGGTTTTTGAGCGCACAAATCCCCCGTGAATCCGGGGCGGGAGGGGGGCCGGGCGGGCGGGGGGCGCCGCCCCCGGGCCCCCCTTAGACAATCCCATTGTTTACGGCGCGTCCCCCGCCGTAAATAATGTGCATTTTCACTTTTCACCCCCCGGGGGATTGGGCCTCGGGGGGAGGAAGGCCGAGGGGGAATCCACTTTTCCCTCTATGGGGAGCAGTGGATTACCTTTAATGACCCCGAGGGATTGGCCCGTTTTGAAGCGCAAACCCCCGGCGGGGAAAATCCCCGGGCGCCAAATTTCCGTCGGAAAAAAAAGCCGTTGGGAACGGGGGCCTTGGGGGTATGTTCACAGGGCATTTTGGGACCCTTTTATAAGTTTCGTGTTCGGTTTCTGCTTTTTCAGCCCCAAAAATAGGCCCCAAACTGGGGTTTTAAAATGAACGTGTAATTTACATGCTTTCAATGAAAAACCCACGTTGGTTTTTTCAGACTTGGCCTTTTTAAATCGGGGCGCAGCAACGCTATTATGTTTTTTTCTGGCCCCCGGTAAACCCTTTGAAATTTTGTATCCTTTTTTCCTTTTATTTAAATGTGCCTGGGGAAATGCCATAGCGAAGCAAAAAATTTTAAAAATTAGCTTCTAGGTTCTATTTCACCCCACCCCCCGAAAGGCCCCCCAAAAATCAGGTCCCATTACAAATTGTCAAAAGGTGTTATGTATGTTTTTCCGCCGGGGACTGGAAAGCAAAATTTTTAAAAAATGTAGCAAACAGGGCTGCGCCTGATATCGGGCTGAAGAGACTCCAGGTATCTGGCGCAGCCCCGTTCATACATGCTGCCCTATATCTTTAGTATCACAAGAATTCTCATGAGTAGCACAATATCATCATGTGCCATTTTAATTAAAGAAATAGTTAAATTTAATAGTATAAGGGCAACGTTTGCCGCAGGGTTGACACCCCCAGTTGGGTCCTTTAGTACCAAAAAATATTAATTGGACATGGATTCTGATAATAACTATGGACAAGGTGATCACAAATGTTCTTTGAGTGCCTGTGTATAGTTGATGGGTAAGTTGAAAAATATTGGCCTATTTTGCCGACTGATGATGTCTTAAACAAATATGTACAAAGTATTAACTTCATCTTCTTAAAACTATTCTAATAGTTTTAATTGAGTGTTAACATAAAATCATCCAATTCTGATGTTGTCTCATGCCAAATCATAAGGATATGATCAATATAACAGCCCCCCAAAAAACACTACAAGTAAGGATATACGCTGAAGCATGTCAGTGTGCTGTTGCTTAGTGCAGCATGGAGACCATGCCTGTACTTTTTTTAACTTGGGGAAATAAAATATGAGTTTAGTTGCTTCTTCTTGCCATGGACATTGGTGTAGTTGTTGGGACTTCCTCTTATCCATGATATTGTGTTGATTGTCTGGAGTTGCTGACTGTTTCCCGTGCACCGTACCCAAGATTACCAATCCCTGGAATCATACGTGAATAAGTGACTGACCACATATGCTATTGATTTAGCCCCCCAAAAAAGAACCTTATGTGAGAGAAAGATTGCATCATGCGAAGGCAGCTCATGTTCCCACCGTCCCAGCAACGAATTAACCTATGAGGGCATATAACATGCACCCATTGCTGTTCCCTGAAGCTGTAGGTAGAAATAGTTTTTAAGCATAAAAAATTATACATAAGGACAAACATCAACATTTCCAAAATGAATTCACATCTATCCTTTCCATATTGTTAACAGTAACAAAAAAAATGAGCAACACCCACATTATTCGAATGATTTATGGATGTATATAAGGATTCCCCATCACAAGTTACTGCTAATATATCCTCTTCCATTTGTACACCTTCATTTTCACACATAACACCACTGGACTCTCTGATATATGAAGATAACAATTCTACCAGGAGTTGCAGATAAAAATCAATAAGTTTACAGACAGGTTCTGTACAGCTTTTAGAACCAGAAACAATTAGATAACTAGGAGGATTCAGAGAATTTTTTAGTGTTTTTGGAAGTAGATATATCGCCACCATTGGCGAAACAATTGTTTTGTCCATTATGAATTTCTCTCTCCAAGATGTATGAAAGTTCTGCCCTGTACTGAAACAAGTGATTATATGTAAGTTTCTTATAACATAATGGGTCACATTATTAGTGATATATCACACATTCATTCATCTTCATGGGGCAGAGTACAACATTGCCCCTTTATTTGATGGTTTAATAACCACATCCTTCATCCCCTTAAGTTCAATAACTGGCCTCTTGATTACTAGACAAGTAATCACCATATATTGTAATCTTTTATAATTCCTCTGAAACCATACAAGCAAACAAATCAATAACAGGGCAAGGAGACAAGCATAGAAACTTCCAAGAACAAAGAACTGCCTGTGAATACTTACCAATAAAGGTGGCTTGTTGTTCCTTAAGTAGTTCTTCTGGACTGGCTAGAGGGCCTGTCGTTCCAAATTTGTGCAAGGAAACAAATTATCAGACGCGGATGGAGGATCTTCTTAAAAATCAATTTGTGTCCAAACAAGTTTTAAGTGTTCCGCTTTACAACGCACACATGTATCCTCACATCTTTCGTCAGTTTTTGGCGTGGTTTGACGCTTTTGATTTCTGAAGTTATCCACACATACTTTCCATTCTTTATTGTCTCTTATTGCAGCATGTGTGCATTCCTTTACTTTATATTCTTATGCAGATATGTACAGGCATAAGATGTGCAATTTTAATTTTTTCTTGTATGCACTGGCATTATAATATAACATGTTTGGGTTGTAATATGACTATATCCTGACATTTAAAGGGAACCTGTCACATAGTTTACGCCCCCCCTTGCTGAGGACAGTACAAGCTAGTGACAGACATGCTGTTCGCAGCGCTGTGTCCCTTATTCTGTAAGATGCAGCAGTTTTACAGCATTTACCCCTCAAATCTTATTCATGTGCAGGTGCCCCGCCCACCAAATGCTAGAACTGCCCATCTGGCAGTTATTCACATATTTCTACCTATTCAAAGTAATAGGTTAATCAGTTGAGGTGGGCGGGGCTAGCCTCAGATGGGCGGGGTTTGGAAAAAACTGACTCTTTGAATGACTCTTTTCTGGTTGAAAACTGCAGATTTGAGCATTAAATACTCTAAAACGACAGCATCTTACAGAATAAGGGACACAGCGCTGGAAACAGCAGGTCTGTTACTAGCCTGTGCTGTCCTCACAAGGGGGGCATAACCTATGTGACAGGTTCTCTTTAACTTATTATTGAGTCTGGTTCACCCTCCAGCTTGCTTGTGTTTATTGTGTCTTTCTTTTATTCTTTATGCCTTATGAAGTCATAAATGTAATATAGTGTTATTTTTTTATTTTTTTTTCTTGATATTTACTCCTTGCACTTTGTTTCTAGTTGAAATTAATGTTATGTGTGGTTAGGTGGTCGGATATTTTGTGAATAGGAAAGTTTTGGTATTTCCAAGTACAGGCATGTAACGGGTATGGTGGATTCGCTGGACCACCGCAAGCGATGATGGCGTAAGCCACGCCAGAGAGCGGAGTCTAAGTAGCCCCCGGTATTCACCAGAGCCCGCCGCAAAGCGGGATGGACTTGCTGCGGCGTGAGGCTACCAGGTCGCTACCCCTGACGTGACTTGCTTGCGATGGCTGCCGGGGTAATGCGTGGTATAGAATCGTAATCCGGAGGCGTAGTCGGGGACAGGCAGAAGGTCAGGACGGGCGGCAGAGGTTTGTGGTCAGAGACAGGCAGAAGGTCAGGGCAGGCGGCAAACAGGCAAGGTCAGGAAACGTAGCGGACGGACTGGTACACGGATAAACAGACAGGACTTCCAACACTCTCTAGACTTGGTGACGCACACCAACGAACTGGCAGAGAGTGCTGGGGGCATCTTCCTTAAATAGGACCAGCGGCCAGCAATAGACTAATTACCGGGACGCTGGCCCTTTAAATCCAGACCAGCCGTCGCGCGCGCCCTTAGCAGCGGGTACGCGCACGGCGGCCGGGGCAGGCAGGAGCAGCGTGGACGGGTAAGTGGACCGGCGTCATGGACCGAGCAGCAAAGGGATGGCTGCAGGGAGCCGCGGCACCCGCGCCATCCCCCATGACAAGGCAGTACCCGACTTACACCGTTCCGACTTACATCTGTCCCCTAGTTACAAACGGAGAATTATGGGTATGGTGTCACTTGTAGTTCCCTGTTCCACAGCAGATAGTAGCTGTGGAATGACAAGTTCCAGCATTCCACAGCAGCAGAAGTGGTAAAAATGAGGTGAAATGTTCTTTACAGGGGCACAGGCAGCAAAACAAATATAAAAACCCTTCCCTGCATTATCCAAAACTAAAAAAAAAACTTTTGTGCTGGAGATACATTTAATAAATATACCTGTTCTGACTTACATACAAATTAAATTTAAGAACAAACCTACAGTCCGTAACCCGGGGACTGGCTGTAGTTAGTACTTAGTAGCCTAGTAGTTAAACCCATGATCCTACTACCCATCAGTAACTCACATAAGGGCCATTTCACCCACAAGAGACCCAGTAACACCTGTATTGACCTGTCACTCCACTGCCTTAAAGGGGTTGTCTCACTAGATCGATTCATCTTATCTCAGTCCTGTTTTCCTGGTTTCATTTTTGAATTCAGTGTTTAGTGGCTACTTCTGGCCTGTAGTGATGTGCTGCTGAGGACACCAGGTCTGTAGCTATAGCGACCAGTGCTGGCAACCTATCAGGAGAGACAGAACCAGTCTGTAGCTATAGTGACCTGAGGAGCTGATGCAGCCAATACAAGAGGAGATATCTAGGAATAGATAAGACAATGTTAATGGAGACATATTGCAAAGCAATCCTTGTAATGAGATGACCCCTTTAAGGTCAAAACGGCCTTGTTTGTTCAGTGGCTTAAAGTTTTTGGTAATAATAATCTTAACAATCTTAGCAGTTTACAATTCAGAGGGTACTGAGAAAGTCAGACATTACAGACTGGCAAACTGATTAATAGTTCAGACAAGAGGTGAGATGGCCCTGATCACAAGAGCTTACAAAGAACTCTCACTTCGATCCCTGCTGGCAACTACTCACCTCTTTTCGCTCCTGCACTGCTCCCTGCTGCTACCAGCTTCCAATGCGCACATACTCCTTCCATAGTACATGCGTGATGGCCTTCGAGGATTTAAAGGCCAGTGCTTTATTTGCCTTCCAGTGGCTGGTCACCTCCTACTTTATAAGGAACTTCCTCCCTGCAACTTGTGCCAGATTATTAATGATCCTATGTTCCTGATTGTGCCTCATACCTGACCCCCGCTATTGAACTTCTGACTATGCTTGCCTCTGTCTGGTTTTAAAAAACAAAAACTACAAAAACTTTTACATTCACCTCTTTTGGTCCTTCTCTGGCAACAATTCTATGGTCCCTGACCAATCCCTGTACACTCATCTTCAGGGACAACTGAATCACTCAACAGAGAATAGGTGTGATTGTCATCTGGCCCACTACTGTAACAGCTGAGATCCGAGAGAGACCACATCTCAGCTGTCAATAGTGACTGTGGCATCTAAGTGATCAAAATACAGGAAATGGGTACACTTTGTCCTTCTATCACTGAACCCACCAATAGTTTGGACACCAAAGCAAATTATTAAAGCTAAATGCTAAGATATACAGTATGCCCCCAATAGAATGTTATTAACCCCTTCATACTGAAACAATTTGCATTCATGCTGCATTTATTTTCTCCCTACAATCATTCCAAGAGCCATAACTCTGGGATACATGCGACTTGTTGATCTATTCCAATTTTTTTGAGTAAGTGAGGTGACCAAAAAAAAGGCAATTTTAGTGTTTTTTTTTCCTACAGTGTTCACCATTCAGGATATTTTAATAGATTGGAATATTATTGACATGGTGATTCTAATTTTATTTAACGTTTTTATTTTTACTTTTTAATTTGTAAAATGTCAAAAAGAATTGTTTTGAATTCTGTTTTTTTTTACTTTTTAATATTTTTTAAAACTTTTTTTTATTGTACTTTAGGCCCCCTAGTGTATATGATCACTAAGGGCTCAATACCCTGTTCTTCGTTGTGCTATACTAACATATTGCAGAACACTGTACGACAATGGCTTTTTCTATTGCATTTTGCCTAAGGCAGGGTGTAATTGGAGAAGAAAGATGGCAGCCATGGAGGCCTTCATTAAGCCCCCAAATAAATAGGATGAATGGTCACGCACACCAAATGTAGTAGGAAAAATTGGGTGCTCCTTCTGCACATCAGACGTCTCGTCCATCTGGCCTACAACCGCAGCCAGCATTTGTCTCACTCCACTACTTGTGGAGTCATTCACCCTACCTCTTGTGGAGATCTCTTCACGCTATTAAGTGTGCATACTGGACCTTCATCACCCTATTGTATTTGCATTATTAACCTATATCTTCTTGCCTGATGTCATTTGATAAAGTCACTAGCCGAAATGTTGTATCTTATACCGACATCAATGATTCCTTATAACTATCATTTATGTAAAAGCACTTGTTCAGTATGTTTTATTGATACATATGTAGCTTATTCACTAAATTGAGAACGTTATCCTGCCCAGTGTCAATAAACCTTACACTATCTGCATCAATCTTTTGGTGTGCTGTGGTTTTAACCTTTTGATTCATTAAGGCCCCAGCTGTCATGACAAATGGTTGGCACCCCACAATTATGTCATGGGGGACCAATTAGGGACCAGGACAGTGTGCAGCACCATTTCTCAATCCTTTAGCTAACACGGTTTTGTTTGCCAGGGTATGTAATGGGTAAAAAGGAGTTATCGCTGAATTCCGCCACTAGCTGTAGATTCCAGGTGTAACTAAAAGCACCTGCTGCATATTTTCTGGGCTCAGCGAGTGAACCCGCTCCATACTTTGTTCCTAACATAATGACATACAGTTGAAACCAGAAGTTTACATACACTATATAAAAAGACACATATGCATGTTTTTCTCACTATCCGACATGAAATCAGAATAAACCTTATCCATTTTAACCCCTTCACGACCTTGGACGTATGCATACGTCCAGGTGGTTTGGGGGTTCACGCCCCTGGACATATGCAGACGTCCTGAGGCTCGTGCGAACTCTACAGCAGAGTTCGCGCGATCGGCGCGGGGTGTCAGCTGTATATTACAAATATATTACAGCTGACATCCCGCAGCGTCGGCCCCGACCCGCGATCACTCCGAGGGGGCCGGTTAACCCCTTAATTATCGCGACCATCGGGTCGTAATAACTAAGAGAGACGAAGGAGGAGATCGTTCCTCCTGCGTCTCCGTCTGCGACAGCAACTGCACGATCCGTGCAGCTCCTGCCTTCTGACAGACAGCACGGAGGACATAGAATGCCTTCCGGGTTGTCTGTGACGTCACGATGCCCGGCCGTGTCCTGTGGGCATGTCCCGGCATCGTGACTGACAGTTGACATAGGAACCAGTGCACAGCAACAAGCTATGCATTGATTCCTATTGAATGAGAGATCTAAAGATCTCTCATTCAAATCCCCTATGGGGAAAAGTAAAATAAAAATGTGAAAAAGTAAAAAAAAGTGAAAAAAAGTGAAAAACATGTAAAACACAAACACGAAAAATAAAATAAAAACACGTACACCGCCCTTTTCCCCTTTACAAACGCCAATCGCCCCAAAAAAGATAAAAAATAAATAAAGTACCCGTATTTGGTATCGCCGCGTGCGTAACGACCTGCCCTATAAATCTGTCATGTTAATTTACCCGTACGGTGAACGCCGTAAAAAAAAAAAAAAAAATATCACAGAATTAAGATTTTTGTTCATCCCGCAGCACATAAAATGGAATAAAAGTGATCAAAAACGCCTATAAACGCCAACGTTGTACCAATTAAAACGTCCATTCATCCCGCAAAAAAAAAGTCCTAACAAAGCTCTGTATACGGAAAAATAAAAAAGTTATGGCTCTCAGAAGATAGCGATGCATAAATATTCTTTTACACACTAAAAACACTTTTTTTTTTTTAAAGTGCTTCAACATAAAAAAAACTATATAAATTGGGTATCGCCATAATCGTATCGACCCACAGAGTAAAGCTAACTTATTACGGATACTGCACAGTGAGCGCTGTTAAAAATAAAAATAAAAAACACTACTAGGATTGCAGTATTTTCTTCACTCTGCCTTCCAAAAAACGGATTTAAAACTGATCAAAAAGTCTTGTCCCCCCAAAAATGATACCAATAAAAACGTCAACTCATCCCGCAAAAAACAAGCCTGTATACAGCTCCATACACAGAAAAATAAAAAATTTATGGCTTTTAGACTATGGCAATGCAAAAATGTGTTTTCCTGTTTGAATTAAAGTGTTTTTATTGTATAAAAGCAGTAAAAAATAAAAACAATATACAAATTGGGTATTGCTGTAATCGTATCGACCTGCTGAGTAAAGCTAGTATGTCATATCTAACGCAGAGTGACCGCTATAAAAATAAAAATGAAAAACACTAAAAGGATTGCTGTATTTTGTTCAAAACGCCTCACAAAAACCTCAATAAAAAGGGAAAAAAGTGTTGTATGCACCCCCTAATTTGGTACCAATAAAAAACATCAATTCACCCCACAAAAAACAAGGCCCTACACAGCTCTGCACACAGCAAAATAAAAAGCTCACTAGGAGCCTATTCAGACTCCAACTTCTCAAGGAGTGATAAGAACTTGCTACTGAATTATCCTGCACTGGTTTAAAAGAGGTAGGCGGAGTGCAGCAAGCCAATAAGGTTGCCATTCCTGAAATAGACTACAAAACTTTGTTAGGCTGTGCACATCCAAGAAAATCTTTTGAAAGGTGTTTAAGGTGAGCTTAAACATTTTTGATAAAAAACTGTGAACTAAGACTCCCAGGTTTTCATATATCCTTAGCAGTAATGCATTTTAAAAAATTCCTATATACCTTTGATGTTTTACTTAGTTTTTAGTGTGCCACTGATATTTGTAATGGACGTATGTTATTGCCTTGCCAGTGTGCACCTATGCTTACGTTTTTCAAAAGATGTTCTTGGATGTGCACAGCCTAACAAAGTATTTTGTGAAGTACACCGGTCCCTTCAGCCGCAAAACAACCCCACAACATGATGCTGCCACCCTCATGTTTCACAGGTGGGATCGTGTTCTTAGGCTTCCAAGCTTCTCCCTTTTTTCTCCAAACGTAATGATTGTCATTATGGCCAAATAGTTCAATTTTAGTTTCATCAGACCACAGGACATGTCTCCCAAAATGTAGCTCTTTGTTCCTGTGTGCATTTGCAAACATTAATCTGGCTTTTATATGTTTCTGAAAAAATAGTGGAGTAAGTTGCAATATTTCTTCAGTCAAAATGACAGACACCATAGTGGAAACCCAATGGACCCTTTGTAGTCAATGGGACCCATCAATTGGCTCTGGTAAATATTGTGGAACGGGTGCGTTTGCACCTCTGAGACGGAACCTTCTACACAATTGTAAACCAGGCCTTAGTAGTGTACAGACCAGTTTTAAAAATAGACCTTGTAGAGCAAGAAAGAGTAAACACCACCTATAATAGTGACCACTGCTACTAGTACATTAGCAAATCACTCATTCACCAGTCCTTACAGTATAGATATTCATAGCATGTTTCGAAATACACACAGAGCTGATAACAGAAAAGATCTGGGCCACTACTACCCATGCCCTTTCAAAGCTCAGATGACTCAAAATATGAAACCATTTCAATTGCTTGATATGATCTAACATTTAAACAGTGTCAGGAGCAGAATTCATTTCAACAGTTGGTTAAATTTGAGGATATTTCCACTGCTATGGAAACTCATGATGCTGTAATACCAAAGTGTATTAATATTTCATTTGTTAGTCTTCCAAGAGACAAATTTTAGTCTTGCAAATGTAGTTTTTTAAACTACATTATTTATCTGACTCCTTAAACTATGTCTGCAGTAAGTACAAATAAACGTTATTATTAATGCATCAGGGAAGCCAAAAAAGCCATGTAAGCCATAGATTCAAATCACTGCTGAATACTTGGGAATGATAGCTGTGATTTACTACAATTATCATTTGGCTTCCGTCTGCTCTCAGCACTTTGCACTTCACCATCTGAACACAAACCCTTGTAGAACTTTATAGTTTAAATGATTCTTAACAGATGAGCCTTGGAAGTAATTACATCCATGCAATATAGTAGAACATTTGTTGAGCATTACTGTAACACTGGGAGCATAGAAGAGAGAGAGAGCTTTGTAACATCACTTCATGTATTCAAGAAATTAAATATATTCTAAAATATATACAACATGTCAACTAAGTTTTTCAATTTAACCAGTTTCTGACGGGGTCGATTACTCTGCTTCCTGACCAGGCACATTTTCCTTTTTCTTAGTACATGAAGTTTAAACGCTATAACACTATCTTGCACTTGGCTATTCTACGAATTAATTTTTGAGTTTTATCCAGGATGTTAGGCTTTATTTTTATCTAACTTTTTACTATAGAATTATATATATAATATATATATATATATATATATTATATATGTAAGAGGGTGCAAGGGGCCATTGTGGATGGACGTTACGTGTCACCGATGTCCCTGGCATCGGTGAAGTAAAAGCCAATTATGTGTTTTGTGTCAGTAACACTAGGTTACTGACGTCTATTTGCTAGTATAGAACAGCTGCCTTAAGCGGCTGATCCGGTCCGGCTTTTACTGGAATGACCGAAGAGATGGGTGGGACGGTCATTCCCACACTCCAGGTCCAGGCTTTACCAGGCCTGTAAGAGCCTGGATCCAGGGCCACCATCAGAAATTTTGGGCCCCCTAAGGAAGGCTGGGCCCCCCCTTCCCCCTTTAAACCCCCCTTTCAACGGCCCCCTTTTCAGGGCCCCCCACAGCAGTACCCCCCGTACTGCCTTTAGGGCCCTGCTGAATCTGGGAGACAGGGTGTGGTTCCAAGACTGGGTTTTTTCAGTCTGTAGGAGGGAAAAAGGTCTGTGTGGAGCTGATCTTGTGCTCTGCCATTTTCTGGGGGACTGAACCAACTGACACATTCAAACGGGGGGATCGAAAGATGGCGAAAAAACTTTATGTGATGTGTAAAACTGAAGTAAAACTGTTTCGTTTGATGTCCCTTTTTACCGACTTGCCTTCAGTGGGTGTTGTGTGGATAAAATAATACGTGTGTTTAAATGAAAATTTTTTAACCGTCTGCTTACCCGGGCTTTGAGTAGCCCTTTTTTTATATATTTAAAATATATCAAAAAGAAAATTTGGGTAGAGTATTTTTCCACTACTCCTTTATCCAAATAAATGTTCTCCGAATTATTTATTTTTACAGCTGATATATTTTTATTTATATATATTTATATATATATATATTTGTAATAGGAAAAAGGCCTGGTCATTTAGGGCCCATTGTGTAAACCCTGGTTTGGGCTGTGGTGAAGTAAGCTGGTATATAACTTACCGGCCCATTTTTATTTCCCATGCTTGAACGGGGGCCCCTTTTGCCTTAGAAAATGCCTCAAATTCTCGTGGCATTTGATTCAAAAGGTGTTGTGAGCTCAATTTTGGAATTTAAAGAGTCCGGTTTCCCAAAATGGAACCCCCCAACCAGCCTGGGAAAGTTGAAACAAGGGCAGGATGGGTCATATTTTTTGTTGTTGACCCAAATTCTGCCCCTAATAAATGTGCGCGTTCGAGACTCCCCAACAAATTTTTAAATTTCTACTTCCAATTTCGATGGCTTGGGAAATTTGGGGTCGTTTCCTTTTTGCTGAAAAAATGGGACCCGGTGTGGTCTTCTCTGCTGTTTTCCCATCAGCCCAAAAAAATTTTTGCCTCTGTTTAGAGGTTTTTCTGCCTACCTTTTGTTCGGGTGGCTATTTAGCTGTTCCTTTCTATACTGAACCGTCGCCCTTTTCCCCCTTTATTGGCTCAACAAAGGCCCCCCCAAAGG